>PVKN010000860.1:0-62146 GCA_004027915.1 Capromys pilorides
AAATAGCCCAGCTGGGTTAAGAGTCAATTCAAGCAGCTAAATCAAGCTTAGTGATACAAAAGTAAATACAAGAAGCATAAAGCCTACAATAAAAAAGGAAACAAGACCTTCCGCCCAGGATGAAGAGCTCTACTCTAGCCTCTAAACTGAATTTAGAAGAATTTAGAAATGCAGAGTAGCCAGTTTCCTTTTATCTCAGTTTCATATAACTGCAAACTCACATAACCATCTGTTTAAAATAAGTATGCATATATAATGTCAAAAATTGAATTTCTTTCCCATCTTGATGAGTACTCACCAAGAACTATTTTCTTATTATAGCTAATAAACACTCTCTTAAATTCCTTTGAGACAAATAACTTGAGTTTATATGAAATTAACCTTTTCATATTATATAGTTTATATCAGAGAAGGATGTATAAGAGTCATCCGGATATATGCATCATGTTAACCACAGCTATGATAAAACCATTTGAGGAAGACTTGTGTTCTTATGAAAAGCAAATTAGAAAGGAAATAAGATTTTAAAAAAGTAATTTGTATATCTTCAGAGAACTTCCTGGGCAACTAATATTTGAGTGGGCAGCATATTAAAAGGAGATTAACCAGTTGCAAGCCAAAGTCCTCTGTCTGATTTTTGCCTGTGGGCATCTGGCCATTAATAGCATGAAGTAGTCTGGAAGACCAGAAATGAGGAAGCCTGGGCTGAGTTCCTACTGCAAGACAAACAAGTAAGCAAATGGAAGTGGCAAATTGAACTAAGTGATAGCATGGAAGTCAGGATTGATAAGGCCTATATTCCAGCAAAAGTAGATTTTGGAAAAAGGAATCTCGATACCTGGTTCGGTTTTTCTTTCCTTTTCAGACATTCGCCAAATTCTTAGACTGCATCATGTAGCAGAATAAATAGATGGGCAGAAAACCTCTAAAATAATCCTGTCTCTGAAGGATAGAGAAAAATATTGAATTCTAAGACCTAACAGAGAGGAGTGGTTCAGTAAGCATATTCCTCTTTGGCTTGAGATGGTTAGTGGTACACATCAAGGCAATCCAGTAGTTTGTCGTCATTGTTGTTGCTGCTGCTGCTGTTGCTGCTGCTGCATACTGCACCACTGAACTACATGCCCAATTATTTTATTTTGAGACAGGGTCTTGCTATATTTCCCAGGTGGGACTGTTACAGTAGACAGTGTTAATGGTAGTTCAAATTCTTATCTACAAGAAGGAAAGTATACATGTGTTAGTAGTAGTAAGCAGCTACATTTATTCGAAATCATGGGAAGTTGCACTTAGGCCAGTCCATGCCACCAAAGAGTATAACACAGACCAAGAAGTGTGCCAAAGCAACAGCAAATCAGTACATACAGGAAAAATGTATCATGTCCAGTGGTTGAGGCCATTCCAGCCAATCACAACAGGAAAACTCAAAAGAAAAGCAAACAAGGACACTGTATCCCAACTCCCAGTTCCCTAAGACTGATGACAACTGCACTGCCCAGCCCAAGAGTTACGACCACATGCACTTGGTCCCCAGGTTCCACAGGCCTTCCCCTTTAAAGCCTTTGTCCTCCGGTAGCTGAGCACTCCCATCACTAGGGTGTGCCTCAGCCCACTCACATCCAAGTGAAATAAACAGCCTTGTAGCTCACACAAAGCCTGCCTAGGCAATCTCTCTGCTCTCCTTCCACCTCCAATACACATGGCACCAAAACCTAACCTTTTTATAATGAAAAGAGATTGTATAATGTGTGTAATTTATCACAAACTCCAACATCTTTCCTAGTGTACTCACCAAAAAGCTGTAAAATGTGCCTAATTTAGCAAAAACAATTTTATACTGTACTCACCATTCAAGTTGATATCAGTGGCTTACAGGAAGGGAGGATGAAATAGAAAGTGGTTGTCTGGAAGGAGTCTCCTTCCCTCAGAACATCAGGAATCTGGCTCTCTGGGGTCTTTTCTTTCCTTGGGAAAGGCTGTAGTCCACTAGGACCTGCTTCTGGCTCACTTAAGTCTCAACCTTCTCAGAAGTAAAAATGGGTCTAAGGTTGTGTTTCTTTTAATGCTATTCTTTTTAGTTGTGACTGCTTTATCTTCCCTTCCGTCCTAAGCTACTTTTCTAGCTTTGGGAGGCCATTTTGATAGCAATTATCAGTGACTATATAAAGTGCTGACCAAAATCATGTCTACACATACATCTGGGCTCAGACCGACACTTAAGTACACTTATGAATGTTTTTCTGACACCGTATCTTTTTTTATAATTGTACAAGCAGCCAGCATTTGGGTGATAACGCAAGACTTTGGTCATAAGTTAAACCTAAAATGCCCAAGTTTTTCATATATCAGGCCAGTTCTAACTTCAAGGTCCACTGTATTAAGAATTTTTAGTTCTTGCTAGAAAATGGTTTTATATCTTTACGTGATCACTGTAATTCTTGTTTAATTTGAAGTACAAATTGAGTAATGTCAAGTTAATATGGTTTCAATATGCTCTGTTGAATCCATGTTATACCAGTGTATCTCTTTGCATAAATTTCTATATGTTTTTGTTATATTTTTAAATATTTGTACGCTTTTCAACTGCTAAAAAGTAAAACAGAAATAAATCCTGTAATTTTGGGCAACATGAATGAATTCAAGGGCCTTATGTTAGAAATAAGTCAGTCGGCCAGGGGTTCGATCCCTGGGCCTGCCGTGCTGGTCCTGCCCTGGGGGCATGCTAAGGCAGCAATTGAGACTGGGCATGGTGTCACGTGCCTGTAATCCCAGCTCTTGTGAGGCTGTATACAGGTGGGTCACTATAAGTCCAATCTAATAGTGAGACCCTCAACACTCTGTATACATTTCCTTAAAATACAAAAAAAAAAAAAAAGAAAAAAGAAAAAGGAAAAAAAATGCCTTTCAAAACCACAGTTCTTAATCTTCTTACAGGTGAAAGTGGAGTAATTTGTGTATTAATAACAGAAATTTGTTGTCTTTAGACAAATAGTTCACATCAGGTAGAAAAAGATCTTTTAAAAAGTATCAAAATTATAAATAAAACTCATGGGTAAGCAAGTCTAGGATCCAGCTGGTTATAATCCTATTCTGATCCTTTAAGAACCAGGTATGGACTTGGCTCTTTCCTCTAATCTGTATTTCAATTATGGTACTTACATTGTGGTCATACATGCTTAATCTCTTGGTAAAATTTATTCTTACCTAGAGATTCTCAGACTCTAAATGATCACACCGATGGAGCAAGCAATAAATGTGCTGGGCTCCTTTCACTGGGATCTACTAGCTCAACCTTCTGAATTGAGTACATAACCGTTAGACTCCCAACATGACTTCTACTCAAGGGCCCTTAGATTAGACTTCTGGAGAAAATCCCTACCTTCCATCTTCCCTACACCAGCTCAAAGCAGCTAAGTTGAAACTTTACCCATTCTCCTTTCATGGCAGTTAAGGGTACCTCTTCAGAAGGGAAAATATTATAGGCAGCCAAATCAGAAGTTAATATGCAGTCAGGTGTGATGCCATATGCCTGTAATCCAAGAACTCAGGAGACAGAGGCAGGATTACTCAGAGTTCAAGGCCAGCCAGGGCTACTTAAGCAAGTTCAAGGCCAGTCTGCACTACATAGCAAGACCCTGTCTCAAACCTCTGCACTCTCCAAAATTATATATATATATATATATATATATATATATATATATATATATATATATATAACTGGGCCAGGGAGCAAGAAAAGATCCAGGCTTAGCTGGGCCCCACATAGTGCTGAGGGGTCTGGTCCAACGTGGAGCTGCTGCAGACACAGAGAGCCTGGAGGTGGGCTGAGGTCCAGCCTGTAGCCTCCAGGAGGGAGGCTAAAACTGGGCATCGTAAAACAGGAAGAGTCTGGGTTTCATCTGGAAGTCCAGAGACCTAAGCTTTTATTATATTTGCTATTCCTAGGCAAGCCATTCATTTTCTCTGTGCCTCTAAAAAGATTTCTTTCCCCAGCCTAGATGCCAGAGCAGTATGGTGTCCCTCACACATCAGGCTCCAGCCAGATGGAGTCAGATGCAGGGCCTTCCTGCAACACTTGGAGCCTGGGTCTCACTCTGTAACTGGGCAAATCCAGAGAGTGACTCGGCTTGGGAAGAAGAGGCAAGAAACCTCTGGCTGGTAGCAGGGACAAAGCAAGCATCAGGATATGAACCCAGTGCCTCTGGGCCCAACTGCTGCGCCCTGGGAAGGGTCAGGCACAAAGACTCAGTCTGCTCACTGTGCCACACTTGGAGGACTAAGAGTGTGCCTGGCAAGCATGAAGACCCAGGTTCAATCCCTGGCCCCAGAATCCCGGGCATGCTGTGACAGCTACTAAAACCAGGCATGATTGTGCACGCCTGTAATTCCAGCACTGAGAAGGCTGAGACAGGAGGAACATTATGAATCTGAGCTGTGTAGCAAGACCCTGTGCCAAATAAATACAGATTTTTAAAAAAGAAGGTAGAAAGTGGTAGAGAAGCAAACCTTAAGGGATAATATATTAGCAGATATCAAGATGGTGGGCAAAAGCACAGCTGTGTGGGAAGCTGATTTAGGGGTAGTTTCCATGGGAGATGGAGATCATAGACAGGCCGCACTTTCTCAAAGGCAAAGGCATACTGCCAGAAGATGCACATCTAATCGTAACTACCTAATTACAAGATGTTTTTCAGCTTTGCAAATCTCAAGTAAAAGTGATTTTCAATGACCATTATCTCTTCAGGCTGTTCTTATGGATAATTAATTCATCCAAGTTCCTGGCATATGGCACAATGGAAGCTGGAGAGAGCTCCCCAGAGGCCCTGCCCCAGATCACCAAATGCCCAGCAGTAAAGAGGCTCTTGGATAGAGGTTTCCTGAGGCTCTATACAGTGAAATACTCTGGAACAGGAGAGATTAGCTGTCCCCTCTCTTCCTTTGCCTCTTTCAGCAAAGCCAGAGAGATGTCACAGTTCTTCCTTCACGAGTAGATGGCCAGCTCTTGCACTCTCTCGGTGATGCAGTAAATCATCAAGGCCCTTCTCCAGTGAGAGATATCCTGGGAGGCCTCCCCTGGAATAGTTGTTAAGGACCACATCTTACTGAAGAGGAGCCTAAGGCTCAGAGGAGTCAATTGTCTCAAGGTGAGCAGGGCCAGGCCAAAACAGGGTTCTAGAGCTGTAAATCCAGGGTTTTCCATTGCTGTACCTTTCTTCCAAATACCACCACACATATACATATGTACATCATACATATCACACAAACACACACACACACACACATACACCCACACCCCATTGATCAGCCTAGGTGGGGCACAAGTGAGCTGGGTGTGCTGCACAGAGTGGGGAACACCAGCACACACTTCAGTGGTACGGAGAACATGGCACCCTGGCCTCTGCCTCTCTGTGCTGGCATGTGCTTTGCTCTTATTGAATTCTGCCCTAAGATAAGGATGTAGACAGTCTGCAGCTTGGTGTCTTCCTTGGTGCCTATTGCATACCTAGCATTCCGGCAGCCTGCAGAGAAGGCACAGAAGCCCACTCAGCCCTCTTGAGGTCCTTCAGTAGTCTGTGCATCCCCTCCCATAGCACAGGGGTCACTGTGAGCTGGGAACTAAGGGCAGGTGAGATATCACAGTGGTCTAAAGCACCTGCTTAGGCAAGCACAAAGGGACAGTGGTTCGATCCCTGGCATCTGGCAGTGCATGCTGTGCCAGCGCCACCCCCAAGGTGAGTTTAGCCAGCCCTCCCCCCCAAAAAAAATCTAAAAACATAAAATGGGAACTAAGTCCTCCTTTAGCAGGCACTGTGGTCTTACATGACGAAGTGCTTACTAGGTCCCTCCCAAGGCAGATGTTCGGGCTGGCTGTGCCATCTGCCCTTTTCTGCAGCTTTCCACCCTCCTCTACACTCCGGAAGCTGACACTCCACCCTCTAGCTTTCAGGGCCTTGACCACTTAGATAAGCTAACATTGAGAGAAACAGAAAACAGGATTTTCTTCTTTGCAATCCACCCAGGCTGGCAGCAGCTGCCTTCCTCTTCCCAAGGCTGCTGTCCCTGGGAATAGGTCTTCTTCTCCTACTAGTCCTCACCTGGCTGCCCCTCCACTTCATGTGCAGAGTGGGCAAGGGCAGTAATCACCCTCAGCTTTTTATTTTATTTTATTTTAATTTACTTGTTTGCTTGTTGTGTTTGCTTCTTTATTTATTTATTTTGCAGCTGGCCCAGCCTGCCCTGGTGGTGGGGCTGGCACAGCATGTGGTGCCGGGGATCGAACCGCAGTCCCTGCAGTTGCCTGCACTTTCCTAAGCAGGCGCTTTGGACCACTGAACCATCTCGCCGGCCCACCCTCAGCTTTTTAAATTGTTCTCTCTCAGCTGCATCATTTCTGGTACATGTCATCAGCTTGTTGCCAAGAGCTGGACAGATCTAGCACTTAAATATTTCATTAAATCCTACTAGGCACTACCTTGGGATATATGCCAGGGACACAGGGTGGCTCCTGCTACATGCCAGATGGCTCTGCTCTTCTCCAAGAAGCCCAACCAGGTAGGGAAGGAGAAACTAGAACCCAAGTTTCCTATCTCCCAGAGCAGGCTCCTGTCACTCCCCTCCCTGGTTGTGGGGCCTCACATCTAGGGAAGTCAAGTCTGGGGTGAAAAGGGGAGGGGCCTCAGAAGGTGGTGGCCTTCAGAAGTAGCCACAGAAGGTCCAGGGACACTGATCCTCAATGCAGGGGCCCAGGGAGTGGACCAGGGTATCCGGCACTGGTCACAGAGCAGCAAGGACTGGGGTCACACTATCAGCCCCTTTGCCAGTTCTTGAGCTGTCAGTCTCTGGAGCCACTAGTCTTCTGGATAACTTAACTCTCTGGCCTTCCAACACCTGTGTAATCAGTCTTCAAAGCCCCTCCCTTTGAACACCTTGAACAGCTTGTTTTCCTGACTGGCCACTCACCGTTACAATTATTTTCTCATGTAGTGCACTCAATGATCAGAATTCATAGCAGAGCCCAGACCAAGCACTATAGCATCCCATGGTGATTTTTTAAAGAGTTCCAGACACAGACATTTCCTTAGCTTGGAGGAGGGGCTCTAGGGATTAAACCCAGGGTCTTTGCACTGAACTGTTATCTCCACACCTTTTGATACTGGGAACCAAACTCGGACCTTCCTGTTGCCACACAAGTGCTTGAAGTCCACCCTACTGTAATTCCACACTGACTGAGCCATATTCCAGACCTTTTATGTTTAAGTTTGAGACATGGTCTAAGTCACCAAGTTGCCGGAGATGGATTCCAACCTGCTGCCTTACTGCCTCACCTCTCAGGGTACTGAGAATACAGGCAAGCTCCAGATAAATTCCACATGATGGCCAGAAGATGGCAGTATACCACCAAACCCACTCTACCAATTTACTGGCGACCTGGACACCAGCATGGGACTCAGAAATCTGGGCTCAATATTCCTAACCATGCAGGTTCTTTACAGGGTGTAGACATCCCACAGATCAGTTTCTGATGCATGTATCAGCCAGATAATCTAAACACTTGTAAAGAATCCAACCTTACAATCAAGAAAGAAGTTCCTTTTCAAACATCATGGCAACATCTTTGTCTCCAGTTCTTAGTAAATGTGGAATTGGATTAACCATGATTCTTTGTTGGGATACTTTTTTCTTTTCTTTTTTTCGAGACGGGGTCTCTGTAGTTCGGACTGGCCTTCATCTTGAGATTTTCCTGTCTTATCCTCCGGAGTGCTGGGAATACAAGTGTATGCCACCATGCCCAGCCTATTAGAACACTTTTAATGAAATGAACCTTCACCAACCAGCTGTCCAGGCAGCTAGCGGCAGGGATGTTTGCACCTCAGTGTGTTAGCATCCAGGAGTCTGGTGTAGGCAAAATACTAACAGTGACTTGGGCTGGTAAGATGGCTTAGCGGTCTAAAGCCCGTGTGTCGGGAAGTTTAGGCCACCGCGCAGGGACCGAGGCTGGATCCCAGGCCCCACATGCTGCGCCACCCCTCATCCCCCAGGGAAGGCTGAGCCAGCCAAAACACAAACAAATATGTAATGTGGTTGAACAAAATAAAATAAACTTTAAAAAATATATATAAACTGACAGGTATTAGTTCCCCACAGAGAACTCCAAGTGGCCAGGCCCACTCTACAGCCCACCCACACACAGGCAAGGAGGCCATCTGTGGGCACGGGTCAGCAAGAGCCAAGGTCCTTCAGCCCTTTCCAAGGCTTTCTGAGGTGAATATAACATTTATTATCACAAATTCAGCTGTTACTATATTGCCCAGCACATGATTTTTTTCAACATCAAAGTTAACCAAGTCATTTCACAAACTCTCCAAGGAGCCACAGGAGATGTGAAAAAACAGCCCTGTATGTTAACAGATGTGCACCTTTGCAATCTTGGTCAGAAAGACTGGTCAAACTGCATCACAAATGTTTTACCATGAAATTTTGGCCTAAACCCAAATGAACAACCACTAAGTTCTAACTGCACTGGCATCCCTACTCAGCTAAGTGAAAAGCTTCCCATTTTGCTGTGATGGGGTTTTGTTTTCCGGAGAAGTGGGCTTGCGATGTAGCCCAGGCTGGCCTCAAACTTGAAGCAATCCTCCTGCGTCAGACTCTCGAGTTCTGGGGTTATAGGCATGCACCACCATGCCCGGCTCCTTTACCTCTTTTATCCTAACAATGTTCTGTGAAGGGAGAGATGAAAGTGCATGATTTAGAGCATGTTCAGCACTTATGCTCCCTTATGCACAGGCACAGGCACGCAGCACTTGGCTTTCATCTCCAGGGAGCCCTCAACTCCGGAGCCTGGCATGGCAGCACAGTTCTGTCACAGTCGCTATGGAGTTGTCCAAGATTGTCTCCCCCTAGAACCTGCTAATGTCCACCCTACTGTAATTCCCCACTGGCCCTGCTCCCTGAGACTCCCAACTCCACAGTTTGCCAGAGCTACCAGAGGAAATTTAGAACCATGGGGAAAGACTATAAAAATCTAGCTGGGACAGGTGTGGTGAAACACACCTATAATATCAGCTATTCTGGAGGCCAAAAAAGGAGGATCACAAGTTCCAGGCCAGTCTACACAACTTTCAAGACCTATCTTGAAATAAAAAATAAAAATATAAAAAGGCTAGTAGCATAGCTCCACAGTGGAGTGTTTGCCTAGCAGGTGTGAGTCCTGAGTTCAATCCTCAGTATCAAAGAGAAAAAAGACCTAGCTGAGGCACTCATTCAAAGAACTAAAGTCCACACGCTCCCAAATGACAGCACCTGCCTGTAGTCCCCACACTTGGCAGAAATGAAGAAGGGTCATTAGAGCCAGCACAGAATAGCAGCTGTGAGTTCTCACAAGCACAAATCCAACTACCTTAGAAATGGACTCTGCAGACTGCTTTGTGGTCAAGAGGGAGAAAAGGACTCCTCCTGCAACTGTATCAGCCTGTCTCTTCCAACACTCAAGGAAAACCAAAAGGGAAGCTAAAGCTTCTGGATACAGAGCAAGGGAGGCAGGGGCGGTGTTCACTGGTTAATGGTTAGTCTTCTTGGGATCCTCATCTGAAGGGCCCTCATCTAGCCTGTTTGGTAAGGGTCTGGCCTGCTGAGGCCAAGGGTGGTCTCAGTCAAAAGAGCAACAATCCCCAGCCTTACTGACCCAACAGCAATGTGAGACCTCACTAAGATAATCTCAAAATTCACCTCCAGCTACAAATGGAAAAATACACAAGGTGCCTTCATGCAGCAGGCAGTTAGGTAGAATCCCTGCCCTAAGATGCCTTGACTTGAAAGAAAGTCATGAAACCAAGGGTCCAGAAATAGGGCCACAGAAAAAGCTTCGTGCTGTGCAGGGTTGGCTGCCATGATGCCACCCTGCTTCAGCTTCTTTCAAGTTAAATTGAATATGAATGAAGATAGCAAAATGTTCAAATTTGAGAGAGCCAGACCCCTTGGAGAGACAGGGAACTCCTCTACCTCAAGTCACAGGCCTCCCCCGAGCCCTGTCCTGCATGCAGTTCTCACTTCTTTCCCATCTTTACCCCATCAGACACGCTCTGGAGCCAAGGAGCCAGGCAGGCCTGCAGCTGGGCACCTTCGGTGTGGGCCGTAGAAGCTGACACTTCCACATGCAGTCAGCTTCCCCCAGGTGCCTGCCAGGCACATCTCCCTCCCACATACTAGGGCAGGGCTGGTGGCTCATGCATCAGACTCCACACAGTGTGTTATCCTTTAATGACAAGCCGGGTAAGCAGGCCACCCTCTCCTCGAGGGGCCCTGCAGCTCAGGCCCCTCACACAGGGTACCTACTGCTGCCTGAGAAACAGGGTGGCCTCAGGCAGCCAGCCCAGCAGATAGGTCAGTGTGCTGTGACCTGGAAATGATATTTATCTCTCAGACCTTGCAGGTGGCAGCAGCAACAGAACAGAACAGAGGCAGCTGAGCCAAGTTCAAAGAGGACAAAAGAGGAAGAAGTAGGAAGGCTTTCCTTCCTCTGAATCCTGATGGGACAAAGGCCAGTACTCATAAAGTACAGTCTCTTCAAGGGCCTAAAGACCCTTCCAGACACTCTTTAGAAACGCTTAATTCAACTCCCTGTAGGCTGGTGTCACACAGGAAGTAGCTCACAGGGGCACTGGGCTCAGAGCCAGCAAGGCACCGCCCTGTGAGCTTCAAGGCCCCAGGCCTGCAAGATGGTCCAACCGCACCCAGACCAGAGCTCTAAGGAGACTGGGAGCCACCTTCCTCTAACTCTGCTTGTCAGTCACTACAGGTATCTAAGATGGTGGTCTCTCCTCCAACGTTCCAGGCTTGCCCAGGCAGGGATGAGGCAACAGTAGGCCAGGGCTCTGGGTCCCTACAGATCTGTGACCTTGTTTTCCACAGCAGCTGCAATTTGCTGGAGCCGATAGCCCAGTTGCATCTTCTGGGCTGTACCATCCTCCTCCAGGGCAGTAATGATCTGAAAGGCAGACACCAACACCATCAGAGGAGACTGCCTTGGCCCATGAAGTCACTGAAGACCTCACCAGGCTCCTGAGATGCTTGGACAGAACTTGGGACAGGGGCCTCATTCATTTCCTGTGACTTCAGGGTCTCAGTAGTGAGAGACAGAAGAAAGCACCTTGAGGTTTGAAGGATAAGTTAGGGAGTGATGTACAGTACCCGGCAATGGTGGCAACAACCAAATATCTACCTCACCAGGAAAGCCATTCTGGTGGAGCCCAGCCTGCACACCATTGCTACTGAACACTGCCACAGGCTTTGCTGCCCACAGCCCACCAGTCAACAGCAGCTTCGCAGCCCATGTGCCATGTACCACAGGGAGCAGGGACCCAACATGACCCAATAGATATGCTATGGGTGACAGCTACTGAGCCACACCAGTGAGTGAGAGCTGCCTCTGAGGCAACAGGTAGAGAGTGGAAGGACAGCAGCTCCTACCTGCAAGGGAACATGACTGCATCACAGCACTGACTGCCCCGTGACATGGCCACACCATGCCAAGCAAGGCTGCACAACCCAGACCCACTGAGTGTTAAGCTGCCATCTACCAGGCAGTAGCCACATCACTGGTGCTGCCCAAATGGGAATAGACAATTCCATCAGGCACTCACAGCCCAGGGGTCCCAGAGGAAGTTCCTTCACCCACACTTATGGGCCCAGACCCTACTCTCCCACAGTCCACATGGCCCAGACAGATCGGTACCCACAGTGGGGGCCATGTTCAATAAACCACCAACTTTGGAATTGAGAAGGGACAGAGTAAGGATGAGGTCAGGGGAGAGATGGCAATTGAGTGATCCTCCAGCACATCCCACATCCATCTCCAGACTTAGGGTACTCAGCCCCCCGCCCCCCAACACTACCACCATGCTAGGAGCCCTATTGAAGGCTGGGATTATGGAGACAGGGAAGAACGGAGTCAACACCAAAAAGCATGCTAAAGATACTCCCCAAACTGCTAAGAGACCAAGCCTCTTTCCTCCTCTGTGCTTGCAGGAGATCTAAAGTTCCCCCAGTCTGAGTCACCAAGCCAGATGCTCTTACATCTTTCCACAAAGCCCCCCAAGATGTCCCTCAAGGTCTGACTCCCAGTCAGGGCCCAGGGCCTACCCACCTGGTCATAGTATTTGTTGATATACTTGTAGAGTTCATGCAGCGCCACTCGTGCCCCAAGGTCACCAGAGTAGTTCTAGGGAGAGCAGAAAAGAGATGAGAGATGAGGGGTACAACCAGCCATAGTGGGAGGCTGAGGATGATAGGCAAAGTCAGAAAGAAGAGGGCCCTCTTTAACAGGAATAGTCCCCAGGTCTACAGTTTCAGTAGGGTCTGGGTTTCCACTGGGAACGTACCACTCTCTCCCTGTCAGACTCTAGCCTGGCTCTCTCCCACTCCAGGTAACTGCGGTCAAGGAAGACAGGTGTCACTGTCCTCTGGGCCTAGGGCAATTCTGTGATGATCTCATTCAACTATTCCCTTCCATGGGGACATCTCTGAACCTGAACTTCTCCTCTGGACAATGGAGTAGATACCACCTAACGTGTGCAGCTTGTATGGGGATCAAAGGAAATACAGAAACGTGAAGGCCCTGATGCATGGCAGGACCAAAAGCACAGCTGCTGTTATGGTTGTCATTATCATTTCAGGAATGCTCTTCATGGATTCCTGAATTATCACTTGAGGGCTTAGGAGTAGTGGGAACATGTATACCCAGAAAGGTAACTAAGCAGGCGAAGGCAGGGGTAGACAGTCATAGCCACTCCGCAAACCCAATGAGGGCTGCAGACACTCAGGCACCTGGCTCAGTCAGATTCAATGGTAGCTGCCAAGGTAAGCCCCCTGCTTGCTCTATGATGAGATGCTAGGAGCCCTGGCCTTTTTCGCAGCAGGTGGAAAGAACACTGCATTAATGATGGTGCGCATCCTGCCCCAAGTGACTTATGGGGCTGTTAAGGTCCCAAGGGCTTCCCTACACAGGAACTCCACAAGCTGGTTGGGGCAGAAGTAAAGGAAGCAGGACCACTATAGCAGGTAGCTTATGCCCAATCCCAAAGCCTTACCTGAGACAGCTCAGCAAGGGCAGAGTTCATCTCCTGATCACTGGCTGGGATGGTCTGTCTAATGTCTGCGTAGTACCTGCCAGAAAACCCAGTGCAGCAGCTTCTGGGTAAACAAGCCCATACAGTCTAGCCCCCACAAGGACCCACCTAGGGCCTCAGCTGCCTGCACACCCAACAGCCCCTCAAGTTCCACTGCCTTCCCCGGTACCTTTCCACCATTCCTTTGTAACGGGGAATATCCCGTGCATACAGAAGCTTGTTGATGGGGGAGTCCTGGGCACACACAGGAAGACAATGCAAGAGGAAACAGATGAGACCTCCTGTTAGAAAGATCAGGTCCCCAGCTCTCAAAGACCTGTTCCAGTTTCATTTTATTTTTGTTAGTACACGTTTTCAGTATATGATGTTTACAGTCCTTGTGAGGAGCTAGTGTCGAAGCATAATACATTTAATTACTTTTTCCACCCCCTACTCCTCACTGTCAATCACAGCTTTCCTCCAGCTCTTGGTCCCTACTCTCTGCTTTGAGAAAGATCTGTCTCCCTGCTTCCTATTACCATCTTTTACTTTGCTCTTGATTTACACTTTGGGTATCTGATCTACGTCACTCAAAACTAATGCTATCAAGACACTTTCCTTTTCCTATAAATGACTCAAGTTGACCCTTCATGGCACAGTGCTTCAGTTTTAAAACAGAAGGTTCCATGCCCCAGGAACCCCTCAGACCCAGCAAAAGACTGGTTCCCCGAACTCACTTCCTCTTGCAGGTCACTCCCTCCTTCACAGGGTCTAGTCTCCTCAGCGCAGCTCCTCCCATTATGTGCTCAGATCCCACTTCCACTTGGAACTGGCAGAGTACATTTCTGGTGTTCATACTCCATGACCGCAAAGCCTTGTAAGTTGCCCTAGACCATCTCACTGCCCCGTGGCTCAGCTAAGATTTCAAGGAGGTCTCTTAAGTCAAGAGACCACAGTTTTAATGAACCCAGACACTGCCTCTATAAACACGCTGTTCAAGTCCCAGCAGCTGCAGATTTCAGGCAGCATGCTTCTGCTCTAGGACTTCTGCCTAATGCTAAAACTGTGGGAAAGGAAGAAAGGTGGCGGTGGTGCTACCCCAATGAGAAAATGGATATGTGTTCAGGTCACCTCCCTACCTGTGTTGAGAGATTCAGGCTCTCCCTAGTCTCCACAGGGACCCTTGATATTCCTAGATCCTTGACACCTAAACCTGGTTTGCACAATTTCTGAGATGTCCAGGAACCATTTGCTGTTTTGTTAGGAAGAAAAAAACAGTACAAAGCCCTGGAAAATCCTCAGCTATCACCTAACATCCACTCCTGGAGGTAGCCTCATGGGTCCTGGTGTGGCCTTGTGATTGTCAGCGTTATCATAGGCAGAATTATTAAACAAAAATGGTTCCCCAAAGGCTGCATTATATTTTCTTCTTTACAGAGGTCTAGAGGTATGGGGCTCATGGGTCTGATCTAAGCAGAGCCCCATGGATAGATCTGTGGAGTCACAGAAGCCAACAGATGCCATGGACGCCAGGCCTTTACTATTGTAACCATACACTCCCAATCTCAATGCTTTGCAACCACCTAGAGCACACCTGTGTTTCCCAGCTGCCCCATCAGCACACTCCTCAAACTTAGCTTTCCCCCAAACTTGCCTCCCACGCCATTGAGAGAAAGACATCCCCTACCCTAATGAGTCAAATTCACCAGGCATCCTGGAACTGCTCTGAGCCTAGAGAATCTAGACCTCCACTGGAAACCACCTGGCAGCCCCACAAATAGCACAGGCTCACCCCCTTTGTACCTGAGCTCACCACAGCCAAAGACTCCCAATCATATGAATTTCTCCTTCCTCTGCACTCCTCACACCCAGTCCACAGCTTCCGTGGGCTTGCATCTGGCCCTTGCCTGTCCACAGGATTCTTCTGAATTCCCAGGCCTCAGGCTACCCATAGGGTAAGCCCTCACCAAGGAGTGCTAGCTGGCTGCCACAGAATACCAGCCACACCAGGCTGTCCCAACCCTGGCACAGGGCATCCCCTGCTCTAGCTCATCCCTTAAGACTGACACATGTCAACTTCTAGGGAGCCTCCAGAAGGCCTGGCCTAAAGATGCCTGGGATCAGAGACTTCCCACAACTTTCTGTGCTTCCCAAGCTTCTGTGCTTCCACGCTGAAACTCAGAAGAGCCTGGAATCCATACACAGAGCACTCCATCCAGAGCCCATCCTCCTCCCAGCCCATCCTGGCTAGATGCAGCCCAGCAGCTCACCCGACCCAGCTTGTGATCAGCCAGGGTGCAGGCATCCATGAAAGTCTGTGCAATAACAAGGAGCACCGCATCCATGTTATCAGACGTCTGCACGTCGAACACAAACTGAGGGTTTTTTATGATATTGATCCAGAACCTCAGAGGCAGGCTGTGGGTGGGGTGAGCAAGGTGATGAGAATTAGGGAGAGGAAGGAGAGGAAGACCCTAATACACGCATGCACTGAGCCCAGCCCCTGGTCCACCTATTGGTCTTCCAGATGTGAATGGTATCCTGGTCAGAGATGCCATGCTGCTGGGCCTGCTCATCCAGCAAGTCAAAGAAGTACTTCACGGCCAGAGGCACAGGGCGGCTGGTGCTGAGGATCACTTGGAACAGGTCATCCACAAACTTCTGCAGGGTGCCCTGTGGGAAGAGGGAAAGCAGAGGCACTCGGTCAGCAAGGGCACGCCAGCACAGCGCAGCCTCAGCAAACCTCACACCATCCCCGAGACCCCACAAGTAGCCACTTCCTCACACACAAACCCCACTGCCCATCCTGTTCCTGGCAGCCCCAGCCAGTCCCCACCACCACCCCACCTTCATGGACAGCAGGCGGGTCAGATAGATCTCAGGGATGGCCTTGGCTCGCTCCCGCTCCCCACCCCGAAGGCTGCCCCTCCGAGGCCGGGGTGGCTCTGGTTCCTCACTCGGCTTCACCAGGTGCCAGGGCCGGATGCCCCCCTCATCCACATCTTCCAGCATAGGAGTCCCTGTGCCGAGACCCCACAACTCATCACCCCACCCCAGATGCCACCTTCTCTGGGCTTCTGGGGTCCTGCCAACTCTCCCAGGAACAGAGGCACCAGGTTGAGGCATCTCTAGTCTCTAGGTAGAAAGGGAATAGGCACAACCCCACTCTGAGGTCCAAAGGGCCTCCCCACATTACCCAGGATTGGATAAGCAAGTGTACAGCGTCATTTTGGGGTGGGGGCAGGTACTCACGTTCTCCAGGGACGTAATCCTGGTTTTCCCTGAGAACATGCTTAGTGAGGCAGGGGACAAGGGCCACTGTTGCTCCATCTGGGACCTGCTGACCACAGCTGGTGATCCCTCCACCAACTGCACCCCTTCATCCCTGCTCCCGCCCCCACCTTCCCACCTTGTAATGTTGCAGAGTGTTCAAGCGCCTCCACAGACCCTGGACCTCAGAAGTGACATCCTCATCAGAGAGGATGAGATGACCAGCCACCCCAGACCTCCATTCTACAAAGACAAAAGTGCTTAGCACTAGGACACCCCTTCTTTGGGGTCAGCCCCACGCAGCCATTCTAGGTCAGGGGAGCAGCTGTCTCAGAAGTACTCCAGAGCCAGTGTGTCTCTCAACATCCCCCCCACCACCTACCCTGGGTGACAAGCAATCCCAGACCTAATACCACCTCAGGTCCCCAAGCCCCTGGCTCCAGGTCCTCACCAACATCAAGAGTATGTGGGTCCAGCCTCTGGGCAAGAGGCACTCCTTTATAAAGCTGGTCGAGCATTTTCTCCTTGGCCTGGGAGATGGTGTCACAGTCCAGGACTTTTACTGGCACCGCTTGAGGCTCTCCCGGCCCAAGTCCCACGGCCAACAGCACATTCAAGGTCTCCACAGGACACAGGAAAGTAGTCAGGAACCGAGTCACATTCAGAATACAAGCCCAAGGACAGGGACAACCCATGAAAAGGCTTTATCATCTAACCCCCAAGTACCCAGCAATCCCTAGTTCTGTTTCTCCATCTGTTGGCCTCCCCCACCTTCCAGCTTCCTCTACAGTGATCCCCATACCCAGCATACTGTGGTGAATGGTGGAGAATCTGAGTGAGTGGAAGCCTCCCTTTACTCAGGTGAACCCAGCATACAGGAGGCCCAGGGCTCCATCCTCAGCACAAAAGTAAACAAATCAAGACCTCTCCACAGGGCTCAGGAGATAGTTCAGTGGTACATACACCTGCCTGGCAAGTGCAAGGTCCTCAGTTCAATATCCTGGTACCAAAAAAAAAACCTCTCCCCAATGGGCAGCCGAAGGACAGGCTGGCTCTATATCTAGGCACAGACCCCAGAAGCTGAGACCCGAACGGCAGACTGATCCCACTGCTCACAAATGAGCACACCCTCCCTCACCAGCGGTTGGTACTCCACGTCCTCTCTGAGCAGGCGGTTATCGTTGAGGGTATATTTGGCTTTGCCAGTCACACTGTCCACTGGCCCCTTGTCCACTTGATGCTTAATTCCTCGGAAGAGCATGTACAGAGGCTCCCCTACTGAGTCCTGAGGGGTGCAGGCAGTTAGGGGCCCCATGAGCAGAGAGGTGTATGAGATGTAATGCATACAACATGGAGGCCAAAGGTGACAAAGACATGCCAGAATGAGGGTGCAAGGTGCTAGGGGCCCAACCCAGTCAGGACAGGAGCTCTAGGCCTCAGCCTCCCTTACCCTCAAGAAGGTGTAGAGGCAGATTGACATCCAGTTGGTGAGCAGCTTCTCTACCACCGTCTCTGTTCTAGGATGACAAGAGAGGGGCAGGCCAGGGTCAGCACTGGGGCTGTGCCTTTCTCTATGGCGCAGACCCCAGATCTAAGGCCCCACCTTAGCTCCTGGCTCCACACAGCCCCAACAGCTATACGGACCTGCGCAGCATAAGCTTAGGATTCTTGGCCACATATTGGGCTACCAGGTCACTGAGCAGAGTGCGGAGGATGTCAGTGAAGTACTCAAGCTTCCCGTGCAGAGCAACAGTGAGCAGAGATGCCACATAGGCGCGGTCCCGAGCTGAGAAGGTGCGCTGGCTCTCCAGTGTGTGTATAAACTGGGCCGGAAGAGACCAGGAGAGGTGGGACTCAGAAACAACAGGATAGAGAAGGACTGGCTCGAGGGAGCAGGTGGTCCTACTGAGGGCTGGGGCAGCACCTTGGTGAGGAAGAGCTTGCTATTGAGCAGATTAGAGAGCTGCCCCAGGCCCTGCTCCACAGTGGGTCGCCTGCTCTCAGGCACCCCGAGGTCTCGGTGCAAGGGAGACTCCTGGTGGCCCGGGAAGAAGACTCTCTCGGCATACACCTTGTAGTCAAGGAAGGGGATGCCACTGCCCAGAAGGTCACTGGTGAGGTCGGTCATCTCAGTCATGAGGTCTGTTGAGCAGAAGAGGCCAGTCTCAATGCCAGTTCCATACCATAGGAGCAGTTGTGGACTGAGCCCTGAAAACTGGGGCTGCTTCTAGGAGCCTCACCTGTGAATTCCTTCTTACAGCGGTCCCTCACACTGCTCTCCAGATTCTCCAACTGGATCTGAACCTTCTTATAGTCCCTTAGAGCCTGCTTGCTCTTCCTCCTACACAGCACCAAAGGCAGGAAGGCAAGGTCAAGGGAGGGCAAAGCCCTTGCTAGGTCCCACTTGACCCAGACCTGCCCAACTCTGGTTGCCCGACCTTGTCCAACACAGACTAACCTGGCACAGCCAAGGCAAGGCTTGGCTTAGGACTCAGCCTACTTCATCCCAGAACGCCATATCCACCTATCCCCATCTACCTAGCACAACTGCATCCGGGGATCTACAAACTGTACCATGCCAAACCTAGCCTATGATATCTCTCTCTTTCTCTCTCTCCCTCTCTTTTTTGCGGAACCGGGGATTGAACTCAGTGCGTTTGCATTGGCAGGCACTTGTGTCCCTGAGCCATCTCCCTAGGCCCCCTATGATCTATTTCTATAAATAAAAATTTGTTAGAACACAACCACAGAGCTCCAGTGGTACAGTTGGTAAGCAGGCAGTACTAACACAGGACACAGCTATGCTTGAGGTTACATATTGCCCGTAGCTGTTCTGGTACACAGTGACAGAGCTGAGGCGCTGTAAGAGAGACCACTTCGCCCGCAAAGCCCCAGAAAGCCCTACTCTCTGGCCTTCAGAGAAAATGTTTGCTGAGCTCAGATCAAATCTGCTCCTTTCTCAACCAGTCCCATTCTGCCCAGCCCAGCCACATGTGCTGCACCCACCTGTACATGAGGACAATGATGATGACACCCAGAGCCAGAAGAGAGGTGCCTACCCCTAAGCCCACCTGTGCTACCACAGGGAAGGCCACAGGGCTCTCGCCATCATACTGCACATGACCCAGGGAGAAGCGCAGGTTCCCCATCTGCACCTGTGTGGGAAGCAGCTGTGAGTAAGCATTCAGTATGTCCCGAACACCAAGCCCTGCCCAGGACCAGTAACCTGACCGTGAACTCAGGCAAAGTGTCAGGTGCCTCCAGGAGAGCATGACGCCATGGCAAGGGCTGCTCCATGGGGGGCTCACAGTACAGGTGGTATCGGGTCAGGGTCTTCACCACACAAGGGCCATCTCCTATCATGGCCACTACCTCCTCCTTGGACATTGCAAGGTCCAGATTCTCCCCCTGAAATAGAGTCACCAATAGTCATTCAAAACCTTTCCTGAGGAGCTGGTGGTCACTTAGATCTAACCATCCAAGCATGGAAAGATTGGTCCTAAGGAGTAGGGCTGACAGTCCTTCCGCGCTGTTTCCTCTGAGCTGAAACCAGTGGTCCTGGAGAGGTTCATGAGATTGCTCCAGCGTCCCCTTTCTTTTTCAGAGCTAAAAATCTATAGGACCTGCTTCAAGTTCAAAGTCAACCTGAGCGACTTAGTGAGACCCTATTTCAAGCTTTACCAAAAACAAAAACAAAAAAAAACAAAAAACATCTTCTAAGTTAAAAAAAAAAAAATTTATAAAACGGAAAGGGATGTAGCTCAGTGCTTCGTAGGTTTAATCCCCAGTTCGAAGGATGAGGAGGGGACTGGAGAACTTGCCAATTACCTAATGAAAGCAAAACCCCTACAGAGTCAGATGGCCCTCAAGTAGCTAGAAAACTGTCTGCACACAGTCCATCCCAATGCCCACCTCTCCCTACCACGCAGCCAGGACACATGCCTTACAACAGGCCATCACATGGGGATCAGCCCATTAACCACTGTGTACCACATAGCCTGCTCCTGTGTGTGCCAAACCACTGCTCACTACTGTGCAGACCCCTGCTGGGCCATCACTTCAGAGCTAAAAATCTATAGGACCTGCTTCAAGTTCAAAGTCAACCTGAGCGACTTAGTGAGACCCTATTTCAAGCTTTACCAAAAACAAAAACACTTTGAGTGACCCGGGCCATCACTCGAAGCCCTCCCAAGAGCCCCCAGCACTTGCTCTATCACCCTGGCCTTTCTACCTCATGTGCAGTGCTCTCCTGGTAAACAAGAGCCTTGAGGCCCGGCTGAGAAGGAGCAATACCTCCACAGAGAACACACTCCCGGGCTTATGCCGGAAAGGCGCAGACGGGTCCTCAGGGTTGAGGGGCTTCAGGGTGGGATCAGCCTCATAGGAGAAGGGAGTGGGACTGAGTTTTGCAAAGTCAAAGACCAAATTATCGAGGATAAATTCCACCAAGGGCTCCTTAGGCAGGCCTGGGAGAGCAGGTGTACGACACAAGATGAGCTGGGAGGAGTTCACATTGCAAGGTTCCTCAAACTGGTGGAGAAGACAGAAGTGTCAAGTGAAGGGTGGCAGGGGAAGGGGGCTGAGCAAAAATGTCAGCAGTGTTAGGGTAGGGAGGTGGGAAGGGGAGAGGAAGGCTAGCTTCATGCAGACAGGGAGACCCAACTGGCTTACCTGCTGACGGCCACAGGAGGCTCCGGAGGAACATGCTGCCTCTGGGAACACACGGCGTCTCCGCCCCAGACCCTGACCAGGCTGCAGAGCTCCCGGAGACACAGTCACTCGGATTCTTGGAGTCTGCACCACATCCAGATTCTGGCCACGGACCCAAATCTCACGCCCTCCACTGAAACACAGCACAGGAGCCACATATGGTTTACTAAAACCATCTAAAGTGCAACCTTGTCCCAACTAGCTTAGCCCCAATCCAGGCCACAAGAACTTTTCTCCCTATTAGCAGCACAGATTCACAGCACGCCCCCCCTATAGCCCTCAACTGGCCCAAGAGTAGAACTCCCTGTCACATGCCACACAGCTGAGCTTTAGAGCCAACCTGAGGAAGCTCTTGGTGGGGCCAGCAGAGGTAATGTTAGGGTCTGCTGTATACTTGAACTGGCCATGCTGTAGCTTCCGCTCTGTGGCCCCAAACCACACAGTCACAGGAAGGGTGGCAGGCGTGGGGTATGGGCTGGTCTCACAATGCAGCTGTTCCAATTGTGGCTCCAGGAGCCTGTGGAAGGGAGAGGAGAGTGGAAGGCGGGTAGGAGTGCAGGATGGGGGACCCACTCAGGCCTTATTCACTTCCCTTCCTTGCTGACTGAAGTCTCCAACACTCCCTGGCCTCAGGAGGGTCTGGCCACTTATGGGGCAGATGTGGTCCTCCTCCTGCCCCTACTCTCCCCAGCACCCCACTCCCTTCATCTCTCCGAAGCCTATAGACTTTTATAAGATGAGGAATCAGCCCTCACAAACGACAGGGCTGGTCTCCCACTACCACTCGAAGGTCCTCCATGCGCCCTGTCAGGAACTTGGAACCATTCAGAGTAAGGTAGGTGCCCCCAGCTTTGGGACCTCGGACTGGAAAAATGGAATACACCTTGGGGTCCTGCAGGAAGGGCAACAAAAAAAGACAGATGATTGTCAGGCTGGGGACCCCTGGGCTGGGGAGCTCTGTGAAGGTGGTCCACTGGTAGCTGAGGGCTGCTCAGGGTGTGCGACTCAGGCACCTGGTAGGCAAAGTTGAGCTCTGAGATGCCGCGTCCTCTTCCTGGCACCTCCACTGCCACAGCTCCAGTCACTTCCTCCCCACTGGCCCCGGTGATGCACACGAGACTGCAGGCATAAGGCAGGCAAGGGGCTGTAAGATGGCATGGAGAGCCCTCCAAGTAACCAAGCAGCCCCTCCCCACTCTCCACCAGCAGGTAGTCCCCATCCCCATCCTACAGTCAGGCCAGCATCCTCTTTTCATTTGGAGGGATCTCCTATGGCACATGGCAGAACTTGCCACTGAAAATACTTATGGTGCCCTGAAGACTTCCAGCAAGGAAGAATCATCCCTCTATTGTGACACACATTCACAGAGAAGCCCTGTAAAGACTTAACTATGAGATTAGCCACACTAACATAACACATTGTGGGAAACGTTCCATGTTCTTCCAAAGTGTTTATTTATTTAAAATAAAGATTATGGTTGAGCATGATGGTGCATGTCTGTAATCTCAGCACTCAGGAAGCTGAGGCAGGAGGATTGTCATGAGTTTGAGGCCAACATATTCTACATAGTCAGTTCAAGGCCGCCCTGAACTACACAGCAAGACCTTGTCTCAAAAAATATATATCAAAAGTAAGATAGTGATACTAGGAGCAGTGGTGCATGCACTTAGGAAGGATCACAAGTTCAAGTCCTGCCTAGGCAATTTAGTAAGACCTTGTCTCAAAATAAAGAAATATGAAGAGCTGGGGATGTAGTTCCCTGGTAGAGTACCCCTAGATTTAATCCTCAAGACCACACACAAAAAAATTTTAATAAAATACAGATTGTACAGCCTCCTAAACTGACATCTCTGGACAGCAAAGTTACACACCTGTTGTTGGTACTCCAGTTCACTTGACATTAACACAAGCTTGGGCCCTACTGCTTGGAGCCACCTCCTCACGTCTGAGATATGTACCTCTGTGACCCTACAACTGCTGGCCAGGCCACCATCACCGAGAATACCTCAGGGAACTATAAGCCCTGGCACAGGAACAGGGTTTCTCAGATCCTGGGCTCTGTGGGACAGAGAAGTCTGGCTCTCTGCAGGTGTGCCTCAGCACATGGCCTGATGACCCAGCCAGGAAATGCTTGGTTAGAGACCAGTCACTAAGGACAGTACTACCATACTATATCCACAGTCATTCAGAAACTCAGACAAAAACACATAAGCAGAGCCAAAACCAGCCTTAGACAGCAACTGTGCCCCCAGAAAGTTCTGAAATGACCCCCCCTAAACAGCCCAAGTCAGAAACCTACAGGTGGGTACAGGAGCCTGGATGGGTGTTTCAGGGCCTTGACAGCAGCCCCATCCTGAGGCACTCAAGAAAAATAGGACAAGGAGGTCAAATGAGTAGGGAACCAGAAGCCTGAAGGGAAAGCCACCACGGAATCCATCCATGCTGGATCCACCAGCTCACCTGCTGGAGATATCATAATCCTGGGCATCCACGGCACAGGGCACTCCAGCCACCCTGACCATGTCTAGGACATCCCGAACATGCTGGCCCAGGTTGGAGCCCCTGATGGTGATGCGAGTGCCTCCATCTACAGGCCCGCTCAGTGGTTCCACCTGTTTAGGACAAGGACTGCTTACCTCTACGCACCTGCTGACCTCTTGCAACACAGAAAGGCAGCCCCAGCCTCCCCACTTTTTGTCCCCAGCATTCATGGCACAGCCAACCTCCCCAAAAGGACAGCAGTGAGCCAGCATTCCCACCTACCGAGGAAATGAGAGGTGCGGGGCACTGGGTAGCCACAGCCTCAGCTTTGCCACAGGCCTCCCTGGCCACACAACGTGGATGTTCTCCTTTGCACCACACACAGCCATACTGGGGCATGGCAGTCTGGCAGCGGCTGCAGTCCCCATGTCCCACAGAACAGTCATACAGCACCACTGGAGACAGCAGGGACACACGTGAGAGGCAGGACTGGAAAAGCCTAGCTACCATGAGCCTGCAGCACGCACAGCTGCCCATATGACCCTCCAGGGAGCTCACCATGCAGCCCATCAGCACTGTCCACACGTAGGCGGCCAGCCCAACGCAGAAATAGCTCCACCCGGAGCTCAGGCTGCAGGGCCTCATAGCTGAGCTAGAGAAGAGGGTGCGGTGTCAGCCAGGGCTGGGGAAGGCATAAGGCCTTGGAGAGGCAGCTCACAGAAAGGACCACAATGACTCGCTATCAGTACAGCATCAGAGATCAGAGCTGGGGGGCAGGGATTCCATGGGATGGAAGGGTGGAAGGTTAGAGGCAGAACTGGATTGGAAGGATTTGCTGGATTGGAAGGCTGCACTGCCACAGTCTGAGTAGAAGCAACCATCTGCTCTCCAGGGTCAACATGGGGATAGGGACAATGTGGCACAACCACATTGGCTGGTTAGTAACCAGCCTATGGCCCATGTTCCCTTGTCTACCCAGGCTTCCTTGGTCTGTACCTGGTGCTTCTGGCACGTGACATGGCACCAGGTATCTGGAGGCAGCTCACACTCAACCTGGGCCTTCACTGCCACCTCAAGGCCCTCCAGCTGCATCACGCACTCACTGTCTCCTGGGCTATCCTGGGATGGAAGATACAATGTTGGGGCAACTTCTGGAGCTGAGCCCCAGGAACTTTCCAGGTTCCCAGAACAGCCTCCTGGCTGAGGGTGAGACCTGGGACCATGCCCTCTGTCAACTCCCCAAGGTTCAGAGTCTCTCATCATCCAATGTGGCTGCAAGGATACACATGCCTGCAGGAGGCGGAGATTCTGGCCACGCAGGCGGACCTCTTGTTCTACGCGGACAGGCATCAGTGTAGAGCTCTGGACACTCTCCACACAGGGACAAGAGCTGGCTCTCCAACTCACCTCTCCCTGCGGGCAACAAGAACACGAGTCTGTGCAGTGCACCCTGCCCACCTCAGCTTCTGCCAAGCCCTTCCCTATGCCATTCCCCACAGAGACTCCCAAGGTGAGGGGGGCCTGTGTCTACCCAGTCCCCTCCCAAGGCCTTTTTCCTGGGCTGGACCTCACCAGCTCCCAGAGCCCGGGGGTGTCGTACTGGTAGTCCAAGCTGGACAGGATGAGGGGGGCAGGGGGGCCCTCGTGCTCTGCTGAGTCTCCATCACCTGAGAGGAGGGCGGAAGTGGAGAAGGCGGGTGCATCACCCCCTGTCCACTCATCTGCCTCGGGCAGCTCGCCGCCTTCTTTCATGAGCCAATCCAGAGCAGGCTTCGTGGAGCCAGCGGCCCCTGGGAAAGTGGTGGCAGGAGCAGTGCCAGGGGGCTGGTCCAGGGCCACCGTAGAGGGAAGGGCCTCGGGGTCAGGCTCTGCAGGGGATACTGTTGCTACTTCAGAAGGTGCTGGGTGGGAGGTCAAGAGGTCCACAGGTGTGGCTGAAGGCCCCAAGTCAGTAGGGGCAGGGACAGAGTTTCCAGGTCTGTTGGGGAGGCTGGGCAGGAGGGGCTTCTCCTGGAGAAGTGACTCTGTGGAGGTGGGGGAAGGTATAGGGCCTGGACCTGCCCAGGTGCTGAGCAGGGAAGGCCTAACCCCAGGTGACACATCTGAGGCTGTAGTTATGGAGGGAACACCAGGCTCCACAGGAATGGTGTAAGGAGTAGGGGTGACCATGGCTTTGGGGGTTGTGGCTGGGCGGGGGCTAGGAATGTCTCTTGTAAGAGGAGCTAGGGAGAAAAGCGGGCTCTGCAGGGGGAGATAGAGAATGACAGGAAGGGCCACTCAGCAGGCAAACAGAGGAGCAGGCAAAGGGTATGTTAAGAAGGAAGGAGACCAAGGAAAAGAGAAACAAAAACAACCCATTAATTCTCCAAAGGAGAAACACAGAGGACTGGCTCCAGGGGTGTCTGTGCTGAGGTGAGGCAAAGGCCACACCTCCTGCCTGTCAGCTATAAATGTCCTCTCCCAAAACTGGCAGGACAGATCTGTAGCTGCTCTCCAACGAGTCCATCCTACACAAGTGGCTCGGGCACTCAGAACAGAGCCTCATGCAGGCAGGCAGGCACACAGACCCCGGGCCAACAGACATCCTCACACTGGGGACCCAAGCTCCCATGTACTCATCCCACTGCCCACTCACCTGCTGGCTTATCACCATTGGCCCAGCATCACATGTGGTCTTGTGTGTGCACAGGTGCTGCCAGACACACCAGTTACAGCCCCAGCGGCTACTCACGCAGGCCTGGCACCTGCATAGAGCACAGCCATGGGGTGGGTGTCTCCACAGGGAAGCCCAGAGCAGGGGGCTGGGGAGGAACTCACGGTGCAGATGGATGGAGCTCAGTGACTGCCACACAGTCATAGATGGAAAGAGAAGCTTTGACAATCACCACAGTGCCAAACCTGAGCTCCACATTCATGGACACATGGTCTGCAAAGTGCAAGAGAAGGCCAAGTAAAGAGTGGCCAGACATCAGAGCCCCTACACAGAGACCATATACAGTGAGGTGGGCACCCTGAACAATAGGAGAAACTCGAAGCTGGGAAACACCATCCACAGGGCAAAAATTGACACTGTAGTGTTAGGGACAATAAAAGGACTCAAAATCATCAACTAGCCAGGCATGGTGGTGCACGCCTATAATCCCAGAACTCAAGAGGATGAGGGAAGAGGATCACTGCAAAGCTGAGGCCAGCCTGGGCTACATGATGAGTTCAAGACCTTGTGCCCCAAAACACACACACATATATGCACAGGCATGGATACACACAGAAGCTATCATCTCAGGGCTCTTGATCTAGATTTACACCTCATCCCAGCCACATCCCTTGGAGCCAATTGGGGCTCTTGGGTACAGGGTTGGCCCCTTCTTTCACCCACCGGCTCCTTTCTGTAGCACTGGGACCTCACTAGGGTCCGGGGAAGGGCACATCACACCAGAACCCATCAATAGGGCAGGACTCTGATGTTCTCCAAAGTAGCAAGAATATGACTCCCCTGGCCACAAGGGTGGCAGGTCAGGTACCAACAGGAAAATCTATCAAGAAAGCCCAGGACAAATAATAATTAAAAAAAAGGAATGATATGAATTATATAAAATAGTACATCTACAGAATTTTAAAAAATAAAAGTGTTATGCGCACACACACACACTAAAGCCCAGGACACACTGGTCATCAGGCCACAGATCAGGGATTACATTTATGAGGTACTCAATGTGGATACCTGTGGCCTCTAGCCCCCAAACTTTTACAAATACCCCTGGCCTGCATTAGTAACAAACAGAGAATGTAAGTTTCAAAGAATGACTATGCAAGGCCATGTAGGATTTCATGAACAAGACACAAAAATATAAGTTTTCAACTTATCCCCAGCCACGCCTACTAGGCCTTGCCTACTCTAGAGTCATTCACCTCCCTCTTCTCCTCTCGGCTGATGTTGGCAGGGCTCATGGCTGCCACCTGCAGACAGCCTGGCTCAGGCTGGAAGCTCCACAGCCACTGCTCTGGATGCTGGCCCCTGGAGCACTCAGAACGGCGACTGCACCTAATTGAGAATGATCAGCATCTATCTGTGACTGTCATAGAAAGGTCACTGGAATTCACAGGGCAGGGATACCTATAATCCTAAAGCTCTGCACAAAACCCATGAACAGGGGGTGACACCCTATGTCTGCCCTGCAGGGCAATGATGCCAGGGACAGAGGATGGCAGGGGGCTGGGAGCATCCAGGGGTCAGGGGTTGTGAGTCAAGAACCAAAAGTCAGGAATCCTAGTTGACAATTACACAGGTGCACTGGGGAGATGGGACAGGAGTCAGCAGAGCACCAACCTGCCAAGGAGCACACACCAGCCACAATACGGATCCTGGTGAGCAAGGCAAGATGCACAGTCCAGGTGCTGGGCACAGGATGCCACAGGAACCTTCACAAGCTATAGGGCAGAGAGGATCTGGGGCCAGCAATCCAAACACCAGGCACACACCCATATCTGGGTCCCTGACCACCCACAGGCCCCTCCCACCAGCTGTGTCCTGGCTCAGGTCAGACACTCACTGTGGTCTGTGTCATTACATACAGGTGTTCAAAGTTTCCATCAAAGGTGAGGTCTCTTCTCACTGCGGAACCCCACTGGATGCTCTGTGTGGAATATGAGTGGCCATCACTCCCTGAGCCCAGGAATACCTGAGAACAGAGACCACGAGGTCTGGTACCAGGTCCATGGCCACAGGTTCAAGGCCTCCTCCACTGAACACAGAAGCAATTTTAAAGACAAGAACTTTCTTCTGGGCAGTTACAGGTCATTGCAACCACCGTAAGGTGGGAGAGTATACAGGTAAATACTTCTCAGCTCTGGAAAGATAAGCACAGATCATCTCTCCCAGTCCAGGGCTGGGGGCCACGCCACATATCACAAATCCCAATCCCAGGGATCACAGGAGATGCACTTCCTGGGCTTGGTTCCCAGCAGCCTGTCCCCTCCAAGGTCTGGGACAAGACCTAGTACTTCCTGTGGTCTCACCCTGTGTAGCTGTCCTTGACTGTCTCCCAGAAAAGCAATGGTGTGTCCATCCTCTATGGTGACTGCCACAGCTGTTAGCTGAACCCCTGGCCACTCCAAAACTGGTGTGGCTTCCAAAGGGACACGGCTGGCCATGGGGCTGGGTGTGTGGTCTGAGCCACAGGGAAAAGCATCCGGGGTGTCCTGCAGACATTGAGAAGCATGAGCAAGGCCCTGCATGGAGAACTACCCTGTTCCATGCTCCCTGAAAACTTCTCCCAGCCCCATCTTTTACCTGGCGCTCCCTATCAACCCCACGTTGGGCAGCACCTTATACAGTGCTGTCCTCAGCCCTCCCGCAAAGCACTGGTCTCCAGCTGCCTTGGGCAGCTTCCTGCAGCTCCTCCACTTCTTGATCTGTACCCTAGTCTATGGCCCCACCTTCTCATAGTCCTAACCTGGGAGCAGCCCCCTAGCTGCTGTTCTTTGTCTTTTCTTGAGTCATTTCCAAGCTTACTAGCCTAAGCCCTCTGCACTTTTTTTTTTTTTAAGTTTTTACTTTTATTTATTAAGGGTCTCACTATGCAGTTCAGACTCGTAGTGATCCTCTTGTCTCACCCTCCCCATTGCTGAGATTACAGGCCTCCACACCTGGTTTCCATGGCCAGCACGGCACATCAGGGTTTCAGGGCTGGCACAGCATATGGGTCAAGGATCAAACTTGAGTCCTTGTGCTTGCTCAGCAGGTGCTTAGATGGCTGAGCTATCTGCCCAGCCCTAGACTCCTGCACTTCCCACTGCCCCACTCCTCCTGTAAGGAGTTTCTTACCCCTGTATTGATCCTGAAGTTACAACCACACAGACCTTAACCTCATCCTCCTCTCCTGTTCCAGAATATAAATAGTGGCATTCCAACATCTGCTCCTTCCCTAGCCCAAGCCCACCTCTGCAAAACCACCTCTTCAGCACGCTGTCTAAGAGCATCCCTGCATTGCCATCTGCTACCCCAAATGTTCTGTTTGTGGGAAGGCATCTTTCCATCACTCAGGCCCAAAGAACTCCTAATACCTGTTGACCTGACAGTCCCCCACCCTACCATCAGTTTCCCACCAGGCTCCTCGGACAGCCTCTTAGCCCTTGCTATCTGGCCAGCAGCCCTAGACAAGGCAAAAGCTGGAGCCATGTCAGCACTCACCACAGGTAGCTGGTCACAGGAAGAGCTGACATGATATGCAATGTAGGCCACCTCAGTCTTGTCCTCAGCAAGGCCCTTCCGGGTATAGCAGGCATCTCGTGTGTGATTAGCAAGCCGGTCCACCTCATCCAGGGGGAAGGCACAGAGTGCAGATGCTCTAGATGCCCCAGTAGCCGCAGAAGGTGGCTGGCCCACGGTGGGGGGTGCCGCAGAGGAGAAGGCTGCAAAGAGCACCTCCCCACCAGCCATCTCCCCAGATGTGGCCACAGCTGCAGCCTGGATCAGTCCATAACGGCCCCCCTGACAGGCCAGAGGCAATTCCACATAGGAGTAGTAGTGCTGATCCCAAAGGCACACGCGAGACACATAGGCACGGAATGCTCTAGATGGAGCCTTCAGGTCTCGCCGCAGGAACAGGAAGTAGGCATTAGGCCCCCGTACGAAGGCACTCACGAAGTGGTGGCTATACTCAGAGAGGTGTCCCACTGCCAACTTGGCTGTCTCCTCATAGGAGAAGGCAGCTTGAGGGTCTGGTGGCTTCAGGGCCCGGGTTGTAATGGGAGGAATGCCGCCCCCTACGCCCCTGCTGGTGTATCCCCGCCCCACAAACAGGAGGGGCTCCCCTGACAAGCCCTGGGCCACTAGCCCCACCGTATTGACTGCAGGGTCATTGGCAGCCACATACTGGGTGTCCCCAGGCCGCTCCGGCTGCAGCAGCAGTTGCCCAAGCTGCCCCAGGCGCCGCTGTTCACAGACGCCCTGGTGCACACTCCCACACACCACCAGGGCCCCCGGGCTCACAAGGAGCAACTGGTTAGGATTGTTGGTAAGCTGTGCCTGGGGGCACTCATCAGGCATCACAGGTGGTAAGCAATCTCTGCTGTCTAGCACAGGGCCTGTGGACACCATGGCCTCCAGGTGCAGTTCAGGGCTCAGCTGGAACAGGTAGTTGGTGGCCCCCAGATAAAGGGTACCAGAGGTGGGATCCCTTGCCAGGTGCTGCAGATGTGTGCCATTGGGAGTGAAAGTAGCTGGTGGAGGGGGCTGGAGGGCAAGGACCCACCCAGCCCAGAGCGCCAGGAGAAGAGCTGAGCCAAGAGCAGGCATGGTCACCTGGCAAGGAGAGAGATCAAGTGGAGCTCATGTGGTCCCCAGAGTACCTTATGGTCACTGGTAAAAGACAAGTCTGTGCCATTGCCAAGATGCCCCTCCTAACCTTGGGCTAAACAGCAGGTCCAGGACCAGATAGGCACTACAGTCCAGGATACCCTCAGGCCCACTCACACTCCACCCATGGAAGAAAAAGGAAACGCTGTCACTGGAAATTTCACTACCTCCTCTTCCTGCAGGCACTACTCTCTCAGGAGACCTGCAGCCTCCGTCCAATAAACACACACACACACACACACACACACACACAACCTAGCACTACCACACAGCTTGGGAGCAGGGCTTGAAATGGACAGAAGTGCAAGGAAGGGGAAAGAACCCCTAGAACCTCAAAGAGAGAGAAGCTCCTCTATCTGGATGGCAATGTCCTGGCTAGGAGAAGGGAAGATGAGGTCTCAGGAGCCAGCACATGTCAGAAGATATGACACTGAGGCAAGAACGGGGCAATGGGTCTTTTAAGCCAAGAATCCAGAAGGGTGACAACCACAGAAACACCAGGCTAGAGAAAAAAGGGAGGCTCAGGCTGGGAGGGGTGGGGGCTGAAAAGTTACACCTCACCATAAGGATCCCTGGGCAGAGAAGAGAGTCACACTGCTACCATTTACCCAGGAGTAAGGTTAGACTCACCTGGCACGACCAGCTAGATCAGGGGACAACAGCATGACCTGAGCAGGCAGGAGTCACCTAGCCAGGGGGAGAGCAGAGCGTGAAATTGGGGGCTGGACAACAGGCATGGCTCTCCACCATGGGAGCAAAAGTACAAAAGTACCCCTCCCACTGCCCAGCCTGTCTGTGCAGCCAGGCCTGGTCTGGCCTTTCGCCACCAAACACATTCCATAGAGGACGCCTCCTTGGAGCCCACATGGGGAGGGGGAGGACAGCAGACAGAGCCAGGCACCCATGGGGCCTGGGAAAGGTCAACTAGGAAGGAGCCCTGTCGCCAGCAGGGTCTAGTCAGGCCCCTAGCACAATCCTCTCTTAAGAGCTCTCCCTCCCAGCACCTGTACTGACCTGCCTTCTGCTCAAACTCTGCCCTGTCAAGGCACCCACATACATTTCCTCCACAGAGACCAGGCTGCCCATCCTGGCCCAAATGGGTACCTGCACACTGGCAATACACACACAACACACTCCCCCCAAGGTGCATGCATACATGCACCCAGTATGCAGGCATCCACACACAAACACACAAGAACTGGCAAACACATAAATAGGACATGTATACACAGCAGTCACAGAAACACAAACATACCACACAGGCATCCATATTCCACATAAAAACATATCCATGTGGAAACATCCCTTTCATGCACCAGTATCACATCACACAACCACATGTAGGACATATGCAAATGTCACACACAGTCACCAGAGACACAACACACAACCATCTACATTTAGACGTTTAGACACCAGGCAGACTCACATACACTTCCTAGTCCAAACACTAAGTCCTAGAGAGCTAGCGGAGGCAGGCTATCTTTTTGGTATTTCTTCTCCTAAAGATCAGAGTAGAGACAGGGATAAGCATGTGGGTTAAGTGGAGGATGTCCTGAGGAAGTCATTATGTGTGGCTGCCCCCCAACCTCAGGTGCATCCGAAGGACTTCCCCAGACTTGAGTGCTGCCCAGCTGAGGCTCTTAAGTTCCAGAACTAAGAAACCATAACAACACCACCTTCCTCAGACCCAATGGTGCCCCACCAGGAGCAGCAAAGTTGGTGAGGTGGTAACACAAACCACACATACCCAACTGGGAAACACTTTCCCAACTTGGACATGCCCATGTTGCCCAGCCCCTCCTACCACCCAGCTGTCAGCCTGACTGCAGAATATTCAGTTTGTTTGTCTCCTCCCAGGTGTGCTTATTCCACACAGTGTTAGCAGAGTGCTCCTGAAACTGCCCAAGTGAGCAGGGCTGGGCGCAATGCTCAGAGAAGAGTCCAGCAGCCTGGTGGAGCACAGCACTGTGGAACAGGGGCCCGTAGCCACAGCCTAGCTGGGCACTGCTCCCAAAATAGCTTGGGGGTTTCCATTTTTAGTGTGCAGAGAACAGGGCAGCTCTATGGGAGCGGGAACAAGGCCGCCTCTGTTTGCTACCCAAGAGGGTGGGAGGAAGGAGGTGTCAGGGAAAGTCTCGAACCCAGTCAGAAGCCCAGGACTGTGGCAAAGCCAGGCTGCCCAGGAGCCTCCCACCTTGTTTCCAAGGACTGAAGAAAGCTTCTTCCTCTGGAAATACAAGGTCCATTCGAGGATAGGAAGAAGCCACCTCATCCACTTGGCTACTGCCCATTTCTCCTGCCCCCTCAGGCCAGGGATGTGTCTTGGGCATAGGGTCCCATAGTCAGACCAACATTCACTGTTTAATTTGCTTGCAAATATTTGCTCAAAGCCTACTGCATGCCAAGGTTCTCCAGTCCTCAAGGGGCAGCAACAAAACCACTCACTGAATGTGAAATCACAGCTGGATTGAGGGACCCAAGGGAAGAAATGTTCAGGATTGAAACAGCTCCTGGCCAGGGCACACAAGAAGTCAGAGGCTGACCTGCTCCAGTGAATTATGCCAGGCTTCTTCAACTACAGTCCTCCGTGAAGCTCGGCCTAGCACTCCTTCCTTTTTCCCTACCATGAGCAAGAGGAGCCAAGACAGTGATGTTTTCTCCTCTGTACTGGACACATGTATTTCATTTAACCCCTGCCATCTTACAAAGCAGCCCCTAGCTGTTCAATACACACACACACACACACACACACACACACACACACCTCCTCTCCCTATTTTCCTTGAACAGAAATGAAATACATCCCTCCTCTTGGGGCTTTGGGGGTCCCCCGGGTCTGAGGAATAAAGGTCAGGCCCTCTGGTCCACATCCTCCCACATGCATGCTTTTCGTTCCTGTTCCACTCCTCCTTGCCATCACAAGCAAGGGCTGTTCCCACTGCCTGGAATGTCCATTCCCACTCTACCCTGTTAAGCCCCACACCCAGCCATCTCCTCAGTGGGGCCCTCCCCATCCTCTTTTGCTCCAGGAGTCACCTGTGTGGTGGATAGAATGGACACACCTAGCCGCAGGACTGGTACATACTGCCCTGCCAGAGGAGTATGTGTTGACATTAATGGCATCACCCAAGACCATTTGGGAAGAGCCTTTTTCATCCTCCCAGTCTGGACGCAAAGTTCTTTAAAGGTGGGGAATATGGTTAAGTCAGAGGTCCAGTAAGTGCCAGACATCAGTACAAAGCAGGTACTCCCTTCATGGTGAATGCGCCCCCATTTCACATGCCTGGCCCACTTTGCCTCTCAAGGCAAAAAGGCCCTACCCCACCTCTTGTGAACGACCAGACTAGAGCAGAACAAAAGGGCTGATTTGGAGCCATGCCTCCCCAGACTTGCACAGCCAGGACCTCCTGCCACCTCCCCTGCCCTGCCCAGGCTCAGGCCCTGCCCAGGCTCACCGCCAAAGCCCAACTCTAACTCTGCTCATGCCCAGGCCTGCCGGGTGAGCCGGTCCCGGGCTAATCTATCTCTAAGCCTCTTTCACAGTGCCCACAACCGCCTGACTTCTGCAGACAGCAAGCATCAACAGACCCCCGTGTCGCTGTCCTCCACAACCAAGAGACTCACAAACTGGCCTTTACACACCTGCACCTTGTCTGGGAGTCGGTGGGAAGGAAACTGGCCTCCCTGACACCCCTCCTTCCCCATTCCCAAGGTCCTCCGCTGGGGCGGGTTACTCATTGATAGTGCCGGGTATACACTGCCTAACCTACGGCCTGCGCACTGAACGGGGCGGAGGGAGCCCCTGTATCCTGGGCACCCCCGACGACCGGAGGCGCTCAGCAGTCGCCGGCCAAGTGATCCTTGTGTGGAAAGGGGACCCCTCCGGGTGCCAGGAGGCTCGCAGTCTGCTCTGTCTTTGTCAGTCCTGCCGAGCGCAGCCAGCAAAGGCTGAGACCCCAAGGCTCTCCCGCAGCCCTTGCCAACGCCCGGCTACTCCGCGCCGGCTGAGCACCCCACTGGCATAGCGGAGGGAGGGGATGGGGCTGGCCGGTCCTGGCGCCCGCAACGAGGAAGGGGCGCGAGCAGCGGCTCCACCTCCTCGGTCTCCCAATCGCAATCCGGGCGGAGCCGCCAGAGTGCCTGGCGCGCACCATGCGGTCCGGACTCCGGGCTCCAGCCTGCCCGTCCGGCCTGCTCACCTCCGCGGCTCCTCGGGCTCCGTGCGCCGTGGCCTCCTGGAGGCTCTGGCGGACCACAGCTGTTACCCGGAGACCGAAGGCGGAAAACCGCGCCCGCGCCCGCCCCTCCTGCCGCGGCTCTGCCACCGCCGGAACAAAGGAGACAAAGCGCGTCGCGGCCGGGCTCCGCGCCTGCCCCCCGCGGGCCGCCCTCCCCGCCACGGGACTGGCCGGAAGCGCGCGGAGCAGGCGGGCGCGCGGCCTCGAGCCCCGGGGACCTCGGCCAGGCCGGAGGGGGTGGGGGACGCGGCTAGGCGAGGCCTCCCGCGGGCCAGCCCCAGAGGCGGCGCGGAGCTAGGGGCTCCCCACCTGCGCCGCGCGAAGCACCCCAGGTGCGGGGAGCGCGGGCCGCACCTGCCCGGCCACTCCGTCAGCGTCCGCTGCCCCGCCCCAGCCGGCCGCTCCCTCCCGCAGGGCCCAGCTCTCGGAGCCGCTCCCCCACTCGCCGTACCTGAGCTCCTAGGCGCCCGCCGCGCTCTCCTCTCCGCACCTGGCCCTGCCCACCGCGCCTTCTCCTAGGGACTCGCCATTAGCCAGCCTCTCCTTCCGGCCCCCACCCCTTACGGGCTGAAGAGAGTCGGGGTTTGGGACCTGGGTGTGCGCCATTCCGAAGCCGTGTAACCCGACACTCCCCTCCCTGGCCTGTTTGCTCACTGGCAGGTGGGGTGATACCACCCTTAACCGGGCTGCCAAGATACACCAGGAGGGGTTCATTTCCTGCCTCTCCTCCCGAGCACAACGGGACCCACCCGGAGCTGAGAAGCTATGGGCAAGTCTAGACTTTCTCACCAAACTCTGGAACCTTGCTGGGAAGGAAACTGGACGGCAGGGTTCTCTCCAGAAGCACATGTGGCTCATCCTGAGAATTTTTGGAGGATTTTGGCTCAAGGCCATTGGCCACTGGCACCAATTGCTGGGAGACAAAATCAGCCCCTGACACACTAACACCCCATCATCACCACGTGGAACCTCCAAGACCTCCGCAGGCAGGGAGAGGCCAATGCTCCACACTACCTGCTTTTCTAAGTTAACACCAAAGACCCCTCTCCCTAATCCCTTTCATGGGTCTCCATTTGTCTGCCTTTGAGATTCCCCTTCGCCACCTGCACCTGAGTCCAGGCACCCAGCATCTTGTTGGCATCAGCATGGCAAGCACTCCCTGTTCCTTCAACCCTGGCCTCTGACCTCAGAGACTGCCAAAATGGCACAGCAGATCCTCTGTCCTTTTCTCTAACCTCATACTCCATACTCACAAACACACATCCCCAGCTCAGCTAGGGTACCTCACCCCTTTGGCTTTCCTGCCTCTGGCTGCTTGTAGGAGCCCAGTTTTGTGTGCCTACAATTCTCCCTTCCCCAAATCCGATCACAAGCATATGCTTCAGGACCTACTTGAAGCCAAGGGACTTGCACTCACCCCACAACCCTCCCCCAGCCCCATGTGTATGAACTTTTTTTTTTTTTCCTTTTTGTCTTTTGGAGACAGTTTTACTATATAGTTCAAGCAGGTCTTGAACTCACTTTGTAGCCCAGTGAACCTTCTGCCTCAGCCTCCTGCGCACTGGGATTAGTCATGGGTCCCCATGCCAGGCTGAATTCTTACATGCACTTGCTCCATCCGTGCTATTGTGGGGAACCTCTATGTGCTACATAGAGTGACCTAAGGCCTGGGTGCTCAGAGGGTGAGAGAAACCAGGGGAGCATGTGAGCCACACTTGCTGCTTAGGAATGACCTCTGGCTGCAAGAGGAGAGCACATTAAGAAAATACTCTGGCTCTATGGGCTTCTGTGGACAAGTTGGCTTTGCACAGGCACAGACCAACAGACCCCCACCCCACAGATAACTGTAGCTGCCCTGTACCCTAAAAGGGGCTAATGGGCTTCTCTATGTGCCAGACCTCCAAAACAAGGACAAAGTACCACTCTATAGCTGCTGTTTACACAAGGCCACCCACACTATTGAGAAAGAGGTCAAAGGTCACTGCTCCACTATGAAAAGGGAAAGAATTTTTCAGGGCAGTTCTGCATGCCTCATTGCACCCCCCAACCTTTGGAAGCACCTCCCAAACTTAACTGCTTCTTCATTCTCACTGTTGGTGGCTTAAGATTTACCAACCCTATGGTGGGTCCTTACCAGGGTGTGTGTGGGAATCGCACTGTGCTGCCCAAAGTACACTGTACCTGGGACCCAAACTGACTAGCAATCTCTGTGATGTCCACAGTAACATTTCTCAGCCATTCGTCCAATCTTTCTTCTGCTCTCCTCTGATCAGTTCTCCCATGTCAGAAACAAGAGGTTCTCCCCTGACACACACACCCCATGGCACAAAAAGCAAAACAGCAAGTAGGTTCCACTTCCTGGATTCCCCAGGCCATCTGACGGAAAGGTCTGAAAGCACAGGGTAGGACAGGAAATTCAAAACAAAAATTCAGGCCTCAGGAGTGAGCACATCCAAATCAGCTCCTAACAGAGGATAGAGAGGGTGAGAGAGGATTTCTCTCACTCTAGGCCCAACACTCCAGTCCCAAATCTGTTTTCAATGGACAAAACTCAGGGGCTGGAGATATAGCTCAAAGGCACAGTGCCTGCAGGGAAAACATGAGGTCCCAAGTTTAATTCCTGATACTCACAAACAAACAAATCAGTGGGCAAAACTCAGTCTCACATAACTTATTTTAAAGAATACAAACTCAAAAGCATTTTAATAAACATGAGCATAAAGTTTTGGCAATCAGGATGAATAAGCATTGCCTACAAAGCAAAGTTTGTCTAATGTGAACCACAGGAATGGTGCTCAGGCTATGTAAACCCCAAGAGTCACTTTATTGCTAAGATTCACCAAAGAAAGCCACTCTCACCACCGTAGGCCCTGTGGAAGCAGGTCCAAAGGGCTAGCTGGCCTTGAACAGCACATACAGCACAGGTAGCACGGCCACAAATGTCACACAAGTGACCAGTGTGCTGTAGATGGTGTTCCTGTTCACTTGGGCTTCTAGCCTCTGTTCTGTGTTGGACAGGGCCAACACCATACTCCCCTGTGCCAGCAAAGAGCTAGGCAGAGTCCCGTCTATTGGCTCTCCCAGGTCTGGGTGTGCTGTGGCCTCTGCAAGCTGAATCACTTCAACTATTTGACTGCAAGTCTTATCCAGAATATCAAGCCGCTCTCGTAAACCTTCCAGACAGGAATGGACCTGCTGGGAATGAGTGAGAAGCTCTTGTAAGGCAGATGAAAGGATACCTATGTCTTTCTCTCCAGTAGGGGAAATACTTGCTGGTGATCCAGAGCTCTGGCCCTGCCCGGCATGCACCAGCCCCTTCAGGTCTATGATGAGGTCACGGAGGTCCCTCTGCTGGAGGGAATAGCTAGCTGCCTGCTCATGGATGGCCTCCTGAAGACTCACAGGCCCCTTTTGTGCCTCCAAGAGTAAGGCCTTCAGCTCCTGTAGCCGTACACGGTTCACATAGGTAGAGCCAGCCACACCAATCAGGGCTCCCAGGACTGACCCGATGAGGGACCAGTTCTTAGTCCTTTCAGCTCTTGCACGCTCCTTCTCATGACTCTCCCTCACAGCTGCAGAGAAGAGAGAGAACTTCTCGCGCTCAGAGTCTTCTGCACGCATGTAGGCTGCTCGGAGCCTCTTCTCTTCCTGCAGAAGCAAAGCACGGCTGGGGAGATAGCTCAGTGATATATGTGCCTGCCTGGCAAGCACAAGGTCCTGAGTTCAACCTCCAGTACCAAAAAAAAGTACTTTAACCTGTAGAAGCAAAGCAGTATCATACAGCAGCAAATAGTCCTAGGGCTGCAGCCATAAGCATGTAAGCCATTCCCCTAACCTTGGCTCCACCAACACCTGCTGCATAAAGGCAACACACACTGGAGGAACGGGAGTGTGAAGTCAACAGCTTCATCTTCCCACCAGGCAGTCTTGGGTAGGCTGGGCATGCACTGACAAGTCTCAGAACATGTCTACAGGAAATTGTATCCACTGCTAGGTAGGACGGCCCCTCCAATGGTACTACTTCCTTCTCATAACGTATGTCCCAGACACTCAACCTGAGGAATGCCCAGGCTGTGGAAGCCCTGTCCATCCGCAGGAGTTTTGTACCTTACCTGCTCACCAGGCCTCTCACTGCCAGGCCTTCAGGGTTCCAACCTGGCCAGGCTAGAGGCCTTGTTCAGGGGACAAAGGATTGCCTCCGAAGGGGCCTACCTGCAGCATCCTGTGCTCCAGAGTAGCCAGCTCTAGGTACTGGTTGTCCTCCCTGGAGACACGGTCCAAGCGGTCCCTCACTTCCTTCAGCTTGGCCTGTTGAACTTCCAAATCCTCTCGAGCCTCTCGGACAAGCCCACGAGCCACCATGAACACTTTCTCTGCCTGTAGAAAGGATAGCTGTGGTTGTCATATCCTTCTGTCCATACCCACACAGGCCAGCTCTGTTCTCAAAAAGGCAGTAGTTAAGAAAAGGTGAGTGAGATGTCAGCTGCAAAGAGCAGAACGTGTCCCTTAGACACTAATCCTGGCTCACTCAGGATTGCTCAGTGTAGCCTGTGGCCACGCCCACTGAAGCCTGGATTTGCCCATTTAAGCAGAAATAACATGCCCCTGAGAAACTTGAAAACAGCCAACAATGCATACACTCTATATCCACTAAAGCCAGCCAACTCTTGTCTGATATAATCACAGGAAAGAAGCCATGTGCTCAAACTAGTTCCCGAGTACTGCCTTCCTTATACTTTACAACACCATCAAAGGCATTGCTGTGGTTTATAGACCAGGACACCCCTCCTCCCCACTGCCACTCCTGTCAGCCAAGCTTACAGTGTCAGAGGAGAAAGACAACAATGCAGTTCAAACCCTCAGAAGAACCTCAGGTTCTTCTTCCCTCACTACACCACTCTGTAGTAAGAGCAGAGTTCAACAGGATGCATTTCTGCTGCCACAAGACACTTAACAACAGGCAGTTCTTTTTCCTAGTCTGATGTTTTCCAGGGTCCTCCTCTGTCACACAGTAAGGCAGAAACTCTCACCACCCATCCACCCCTCCCCCAGCCCAGTAAAGGAGTGTTTGCTAGCATAATAGAGTTAGGGCTACGGACTTGCTGACACAGTGACTATTTTTTTTTTTTTTTTTAATATTGTGGCCAGCTCAGCCCACCCTGGGTGTGGGGCTGGTGCAGCATGTGGTTCTGGGGATCGAACCGCAGTCCCTGTGGTTGCGTAAATTTACCTAAGCAGGCACTTTAGACCGCTGAACCATCTCGACAGCCCAGTGACTATTTTGAGGAAGAGGTGAAGATACAGTTACACAGACCTTCACACCAGCAGTATCAGATTCAGGCTTCTAAGTGAGGTGGAGCCCCATCCCTCAGGTGATATTTGCTTAAGAAAAGACACATCTGGATGAGTTATCAGCAACACGCGACTGGTGACTGGCTTGGCCAGGGTCAGTAAACCCTGTTTCCCAGGACAATGGCAGGTCCAATATCCCCAGCTTTTTCCTCACCTCAGTCACGTTTCCCTGGGCCTCTCGGACTTCAATGAGCCCCACGAACTCTTCATATCTGTCCCACCAAGTCTTGGCTGTCAAAGCAGCTCGCTGCTGAATGCTCCGCCCCAGGGCTCTCCCCAGAGCTGGGAGACGATGATACAGAACTGCCTCTTCGCGGCGTTTCTCGCGTTGGCTGGGGCCTGGGCTGCAGAGAGTCCTAGCTATAACAAAGTCCCTTCCAAGGAGGCCTCTCTGCACCAGTAAATGGTGTACACTCACAATGTGCTGCATGGCAAGCGCAGGGCAGGGCTGGGCTGCAGCCCGTCATCAGGAGACCTATGAGGGGATACCAGACAAATCAGTGCACAGCTGAGAAAGGATGGACAAAAGTCAGGTCCCAAGGCCTATGTTAGTTTTTTTTTTTTTTTTTTAGACAAGATCTTACTAGGAAGTTCAGGCTGGCCTTGAGCTCACTCACTCTGTAGCCCAGGCTGGTCTCAAACTAGTAGCAATCCTCCTGCCTCAGCCTCCCAAGTGCTGGAACTATAGGCATGTGCCACCAGGCCCAGCCAGCCTACATACAGTTCTGAACTAATTAATGTCTACTACAGTCATATAAAATGAGCCTCACTCTATTGGGCCTGGAGACTTGTGGCAAGAGTTGGTCAGACTCCTCCCAACTCTTGGACAATGGAACAGACCCAGAGAAAAGCTCATGTTGAACATCATGCCTTCCTCCATGACTCTTTAATTTTATGTATTTGGTACAGGGTCTCTCTATGCAGCTCGGACTCATAGTTATCCTCCTATTTCAGCCTCCCCAGTGCCAGCTCAGCCTGCCCAGGCAGGATGATTGGATGAGCTATCCCCATCCCCCACCCATGACTCTTTAACGTGACCTAGATGAGACTCCTGGTGCCAGTTTTCTAATAATGTCAAAGAAATTTCTCAAACCAATTGTGTCCATGCTTACAAAATTCCACAAAAGTTCATAAAGACTCCGGGGAAGTGACAGAACTGAGGGCAACTCAGGGAAGATTAAGACCCAAAGTCATTTCTATAATATCCCTAGCTCCCTGAGGCTGCCTCAGCTTGTTGAAGGGAGGGTTGTTCTTATGGTGAGGCCCAATGGTCACAGGACATTCGTTACCTAAGTTAGGAAACTCTCAGCTCTCCTTAGACAGGACAATTCCAGGGGAAGGAAAGAATCTACTTTTTCACAGAGGACAGCTTCCTTCTGCCCTCCAACCCAACTTTCCTGGATCCCAGATCCCAGTGTCACATTCCTCACTTTCTGAAAGCTTTTCCCTTCCTCCCCAGCTCAGGCATTGTGTGAATACCAGGCCTCTTTCAACCTTGCTTTGATATTTGGCCCCTAATAATACCTAGGTTCCTTGGGGTACCTGGAGGACCCAAGGAGGGGACTAGTTAGCCACATTTCCAAGAAAAAATAGCACCTCCCTCTAGCCACACCAGAGCCTGATCTTGATAGAGCGACACCTGGTGGCCAACAGAGCAGGACAGAGTAAAACAGTGGGACCAGCAGACAAGAGAGGGAGAAGCCAGGGGCAGAACAAAGGGCTTCAAGCTGTCGGATAAACCACAGCACCCTAGCCTTCTTCTCATCCTTAGTGAACAGGCTCAGGCCTTCTTGAAAACAAAAACGAGGTCAAAGGACATGCCTCGTAGTCAAAGTAGGTCCCAGATGAATGCCACATCTCTGTGACAGTGAACTGAAACTGCTGTTGTACCTGATTCATCTGTCCTTGTTCACAAGGCTGGGACTACACACAGACCTCGCACAGCATTCATTTTCCACTGGGTAAGCCAGAGCCACCATGCCTCCAAGCTAGCACCCAGGGCATGCACGCCAAGCCCCCACAAGAGCCTTCCATGTTCCCTTCATCAAAGAAAAGACCTGCAGCCCTGTGTCACCAGGAATGGTGTCCAGTCTCCTGCCCAGCAACATTCAGTAGAAAGGTTTCAGCACTTTGGTGTTAGCACTGTCTCGATTTCCTTCTCTTTCACCCCTACTGAAGCTGTCCTCCTCGAAACTCCTCAAAATTATTACTTTGTTACGTTCAAAGTAAAAATTTTTGCTTCCAGATTTCTTTTCTCCAGTCATTCTATAACTCTCTATACTCTTCCTGAAACCACTGCAAACTCTCAGCTTCCTCCAATCTTTCCAGTCTTCTTTCCTGGCCTCTCCTAACGTCCCAACTTTTTGACCCTGGCAGAGACAACAGCTATAACTTCCTGTGTAACTTTGGCTTCCCCTGCCCTCCCAGTCCATTCTCCAGCCTGAGAATCTTGTTAACTTATGAGTCAGACTATACCCCTCTGGTCAAAGCCCCTTCATACCTCCCAACTTACCTGGCTTTAACTAACTCCAGGCCTAGAAGTCACTAACAAGCCCAGTGTTGCCGTTACTTTTCTCTTGCTGAGATAAAATACCCGACATCCAAGATTAAGAAAGGAAAGGTTTATTTAGCTCATAGTTCATGGAGGTTTCAGTCCATAATCAGCTGGCTCCAAGGCAGAGTGGGACATGGCAGAAGGCAGCAGTTCATGGTGGCGGAAAACAGCAAGAGCAAAAGGGTAAGAGCAATAGCAACAGTAGAGAGCCAGCCTCTTTTCCTCCTTACACTGTATTTAACCTATCCACCCCCTCGAGGGCAGGTAACACTCACACCCATAATCCCAGCAGCACTCAACCTATAATCCCAGCATTGAATCATGAATTAATCACAAACTCTAGAAAGCTGCCCCATGACTGCATGAGGCTTTGGGGGAATACTGAAATACAAACCATAACACCCAGAACCTCTCAGCCTTCACCCTTTTCCCTTTCTCTGGTACAGCACTCTGCTCCATCCACCCTGGCATGCTAAGCATGATTCTGCTGCAGGATTTGGGCCCTCCCACCTCCCCTCCTAGACCACTCTTCCAGGACACATCTATACAACTTATCTTGACATCTTTTTTTTTTTTTAATTATTTATTTATTTATTTATTTATTTATTTATTTATTTGCTTGTTGTGTTTGTTTGTTTCTTTATTTATTCATTTTTTTGTGGCTGGCTCAGCCTGCCCTGGTGGTGGCGCTGGCGCAGCATGTGGTGCCGGGGATCGAACTGCAGTCCCCGCAGTTGCCTGAGCCCTCGTAAGCAGGTGCTTCAGACCACTGAACCATCTCGCCGGCCCCTTGACATCTTTTATCTTTGCTCAAATTCTACCTTTTAATAAGGCCTTCCTCAATCACTCTATTCCTGGCCACTTTTCTGCTTAGTTTTTTCCCACTTGACATACATTTCCTAGTAGAAAGGCTTGGTGACAGTTAGGTGTCAGTAATTCCCAAGGTGTTTCTCCACTCTAGCCCCCCTTTCAACCTCCCCCACACTACCTGGTCCTGTCCTCTCCCACCACTTAGTTATTCAAGTTGGACTCCTTCTTCAACTGCCGCTTCTCTGCTCCTTTTGTCTGTTTTTGAGATGGGTTTTGCTATATTGTTCATGATAGCCTTGAACTCACTATGTAACTCAGGCTAGCCTCGAACTCACAGCAATCTTCTTGCCTCAGCCTCCTGAATTTTACCCATGTGTGACAGCATGCCCAACCTCTCTGCTCTTAACCATCAGACACTTTGACAGATCACCTGAATCAGGGCAGTATTCTCCTCCCACACTCTCATCAACCCTGTCTGCTCTGGCCATGGTCCCCATCCTCATGCCACTGGAACAGCTCTTTTCCATGTCACCTCCACACTGCTAAATCCAACAGCCAGTTCTCAGGCCTAATTTCATTTGTCCCGTCAGGAGACTGTGCCTAACTGTAGCTCCCTCTCCTTCAAACATCATCTTCACTTTGTTTCTAGTCCTCCCTTATCTTCCTAACCTCTAGAAGCTATCACACCACAGTGTTCAGTACTCAAACTGATCTCACTCATACAGTTTTCTTCTAAAATGCTATGGGAGCCAGACATGGTGGAAGGCTGAGGCGGAAAAACTGTAAGTTCAAGTTCAAGGCCAGCCTAAGCTACATAGTGAGTTCAAGGCCACTCTTAAACACAGTCAGACCTTGTCTGAAAATTAATTAATTAATATAAAAATGGTATGAGTTTGGAAGTATTGCTCAGTGGCAGAGCATTTTCCTAGCATGCACAAGGCCTTTGCTTTGATCTGCAGCACAGCGAACAGAAACTATGCTTTTAACTTTTCTGGCCCAGACTTTTCAGATTCCAAGTTCAGTTACTGAACTGTCCAACCCTCATCTCTGCCTGAAAATCTACTGGAATGTCGTCTTTATGTCATAAACCTGCTTTCTCCCCAGTCTTTCCCATCTTAGTTAATGGCAACCCAAAGACGAAATTCTCAGATTAAAAACCTCACATCATCCCTAACTTCTCACTGTTCTTCCACCTCATATTTAATCTATCAGCAAATGCCCACTGGCTCACTATTTTTAGTATGTATGTACTGTCAAAGTGAGCATGCTCCACTGGTTGCCTAAACACAGAGTTCCTCTTCCTACTTCTGTCTGCTACAGAATAATCCAGATGATCAAAATCCCTTGCCTGCATCCCAAGAGTCTCCTAACAGGTCTCACTGTCAACAAGGCAGTTAGCGGTCCTTTCAAAGCATAGGTGAAAAAAAAAAAAAAACCATAGGTGAGACCACATCTCTCTCCAGTCAAACCCAGCAGTAGTTTACCACTTCTTTCAAGGAAAAGCCAAAGTCTTTTCAATGGCCTAAAGGGGATCCACCTCTTAGCTCTCTTTCCTCTTAACTTCTCTTCCACTGGCTTCCCTTTCCTCAGTCCAGACCAGAGACACAGACCATCTTGGTAGTAGAACACTTTAAGCCATTGATGGTGAATGTTTTAGAGCTTTCAATAACTGCTGGTGGAGGCACAAGCACCATAGGTTTACCACCATTGCTTAAGTTATTTCAGCTCAGGCCCCTGGCATCACCTGTTTTGCTGTACCACTTCTTTCCTGGCCCTACTCATCTCCACGCCAGCCTTCCTTGTAAATTCTGTGCACGTGCCAGTTCCTGAGACCTTTCCTGAACACATGATCAGGAATTGCCATCCCTAATTAAAAAAAAAAAAAAAAAAAAAAAAATGCCATCCCTGCCTGGCATTGTGACACAATCTGTAATCGCAGCACTCTGAAAGACTGAGACAGACGGTCACAAATTCAAGCCCAGCCTGGGCAATTTAAGACTGTTATCAAGATTTTGTCTCCAAAAAAAGTCAGGCATGGTGTAGTCGCCCATAATACTAGCACTGAGGAGGTTGAGCAGAGGATTGCTGCAAGTTCGAAGCTATCCTGGGCTTCATAGTGAGATCAAGGCCAGCCTGAATTACAAAGCTGAGACCCTGTCTTTAAAAAAAAAAAAAAAAAAAAAGAGCTGGAGTTTTAGTTCGATGCAAAGGCTCAATCCCCAGTTCAGAAAAAACAGAAGAGGAAAAAGAAAGACAAAATCGCCACCGCATCCCCACCCAGCACCCCTAACTTTCCCTGCTTCGTTTGCTGTAGTCCGTTTCATTCTCTACAATTTCCTTTCTGCCAGGACAAGTTCTGTTCACGGCTTTATCTCCAGTGTCTAGAATGCGATCTACATAGAATATATGCGCAATAAAAATGTATGAATCAATACACACAATTTGCAGTCATCTAGCTTATTTTATGAAACCCAAACTCGCCCTGGCGCTTAAAAAGCTCCAGGAGACCACAGTCCGGGTCCACCTGTCTCCATCCAGCCCCAGGGCAGCCAGGTCCTTGGAGCACCTGTGCTCTTGCGGCCCGTGCACGATCGCAGACAGGGTGCCGCTGGTCCAGATCGCCACAGATACAATGACCCTCTCTTCCTACCTGGCCGCCCAGGGTCCCGAGCAGGAGCCTAACCTGGGGAACCGGATGCCACTCAGTTGACCTCTGACCCATTAGCGCCCGCCCCCGGAAGCCACATCCCGCGGCAGAGCACAGCTTCCGGCTCAGCAGCCAATCCACGGGCGCGTGCCGCCGTATAAGTGCAGGGGGCGGGTTTGCGGGCTGGTCGCTGGCTTCTGAGCTAGGCTCTGGAGGGTGTCGGGGTGCCATGTCCGGCCGCGAAGGTGAGTGTGTGCAGTGTGGGGCGGGGGCGGGCATAGCTGGGCGGGCGACCGGGACAAGCTGAGCGCTCGCGTTGACCACAGGTGGCAAGAAGAAGCCCCTGAAACAGCCCAAGAAACAAACCAAGGAGATGGACGAGGTGAGCGCTGGGGCCGGACCTGGGATGGGCGGAGGGGTGGGAGGCGGATCTGTGGTGAACCTGTGGCGCCCTTTCCCGCAGGAAGATAGAGCGTTCAAACAGAAGCAAAAGGAGGAGCAGAAGAAACTTGAGGAGCTAAAAACGAAGGCTGCGGGAAAGGGCCCCCTAGGTAAGTGCGCGCTCGCAGGACCCAGGCTCCGCCGAGCCGTTGCGGCCTGAAGCTGCCGGAGTTTGGGTTCCGGAGGCCTCTCAGCCCGGGCAGCCTTAACCGTTCGCTGCGCACGGAGACTGCAAAAATTTGCCCCACAGATTCTAACAATGAGGTTTCTGAATATGCCCCATAAATTCTTGCCCCGAGTTAACAAATCGTTTTCTTTTTTTATTTGCTCACAACGTTACTTAGAGCTGGGAATTTAGCCCGGTACCAAACAAAAAATTACTCGTAACTTTTGTTTACCACTTCTGTTGTCTGTAATAAATGACAGTGCGTCCTGGGTCATTTTGGATGCACCTACTTGACTTGCTGTTGTCCCGCATAGTTTTGTGTTCGTGTTTTTGTTGTGTTTGTTTGTTTCTTTATTTATTCATTTTGTGGCTGGCTCAGCCTGCCCTGGTGGTGGCGCTGGCGCAGCATGTGGTGCCGGGGATTGAACTGCAGTCCCCGCAGTTGCCTGAGCCCTCCTAAGCAGGCGCTTTAGACCACTGAACCATCTCACCGGCCCCGTGTTTTTGTTTTTATTTATTTAAAAAAAAAATCTCTTGGGGCCGGCAAGATGGTTCAGCGGTCTAAAGCGTATGCTTAGGCAAGCGTAGGCACCACATGCTTCGCCAGCCCTACCCCAGAGCAGACTGAGCCGGCCATAAAAAAATAAATAAATCTGTTATTTATGTGTTTGGTACAGGGTCTCTCTACGCAGCTTAGACTCAGTGCTCCACCCCAGAGCTGGGATTATAGACGTGTGCCACCATGCCCAGTGTTGGTGGCCTGTTGGGCATGCGGTACCCAGGATCGAACACAGGACCTTGTGCTTGCCATGCAGGCACTTAGCCCACTGAGCTATCTCTCCAGCTCTGTTCGGCGCGGTTTTGTAACCTACCATTTTGTTTCTTTTATGTGAGAGTAATAGATTACGTGCATGTCTCGAAAGATGTACATGTCTCAAAAGATGCTTGAAGTCCATGAGTGTTAATATATAATACGTGTTTTTGGTTTCTCTGAGACAGAGTCTTATGTATTCCAGGCTATACTTGAATTTTCACTAATTCTCCTGTCTTGTCCTCCTGAGTGTACTAGGTTTAATGCATTTTTTTTTTTTTAAATTTTATTTATTTATTTATTTGTTTGCTTGTTGTGTTTGTTTGTTTCTTTTTATTTATTCATTTTGTGGCTGGCTCAGCCTGCCCTGGTGGTGGCACTGGCGCAGCATGGGGTGCCGGGGATCGAACTGCAGTCCCCGCAGTTGCCTGAGCCCTCCTAAGCAGGCGCTTTAGACCACTGAACCATCTCTCCGGCCCCGGTTTAATGCATTTTTAAAGTAATGTTTCACATTTGTCAAACTAGTGATTATTTCTTTTAGTTATTTATATCCTGTTTGAGCATTCTAAGCCATACAGGGTATGATGAAGGCTAAAATAGTGAAGCTCATCCTGGTCTTCCCAAAACTCCTATCCCAGTGTATTCAGTCGTTATTATTTACTTAGTGCTGGGTGTCTTCCTGCTGAGGTTGATATCTGGTATCTTACACCTTCTTGCCATCTGTAGTCATAAGTAAGGAGAAAGCCAGTAGGTAGTAAAATCCTGTATAAATGAAGCATCCCTAATCTGAAAATCCAAAGTGCTCCTAAATCCAAAATGTTCTTGAATGCAGATGTGTTATAAACCAGAGAAGGGCTCTTTTGCTCAATTCAGATGCAAGTCATAAAATTGGCATGTTAATGAATGGGGTCAGAGCAGTTACCCCAAGGAGAACAGAGGGATCCCAGGTTGTCCATCTGCTATGGGGGTAGGTTCATCATTTAAAAAAAAAAAATATCATGCATGACAAGAGATATACTGGCAAGCAGATTTATTAGAATTAAAAAGCAAGAACAAACAGGGAAGAAGCTTTACCTGGAGCAACTACAGGAGGCAAAGGTCTGATCAGACTGGCTCTTTTCTGTCTTTTTAAGACAGGGTCTCCATATGCGGTCAGCTGGCCTTGAGCTAGCTTTGTGGCCCGGGCCGGTCTCGAACTCACAAGGATCCTCCTGCCTCAACCTCTCTCGAGTTCTGTGATTACAGATGTGAGCCACTACACCTGGCTCAGACTGGTTCTTAAAACAGAAAATAGTACTAGCTTTTTTTATGGTTTTGTTGAGGTGTACTAAGGGCTGGTAACTTCCGTTGAGTCATGAGGTAATCCCAATACTCTGGGAGAAAAAAATACCATTGCAAATTTGAGCCCTAGACAGTTAACAACTTGGAAAGACCCTGTCTCAAAAAAAGCATTGAGGATGAAGCTCAGTGAGAAGGGCTATGTATATGCAGAACATAAATGGATTTTGTGTTTAAACTTGAGTCTAGCACCCAAAGATATCTCATTTTGTATAAACTAATGTTCAAAATCCAGAGTGCTTCTGGTCCTAAGCATTTCAGATAATGAATAATAAACCCAGTTTTTTTGTGTTTTGAGGAGGGGATTAGATAACACTTTTTAGGGCTGAGGAGATACCATGGTGGTCTAAGCGCCTGCTTGGCAAGCCCAAGGACCTGGGTTCAATCCCCTGTACTACACAGCAGCTATCAAAACAGTGTGGTGGCACATGCCTGTAATCCCAGCACTGGGGAGATTGAGAAAGGACAATCACTATGAGTCCAAGCTATGTAGTGAGACCCTGTACCAAATAAATTAATTAAATAAATAATTTTTATTTTTATTTTATTTTTAAAGTTTATTTTATTTTCTTAAATCACATTACATATTTGTTTGTGTTATGGCCAGCTTAGCCTTCCCTGGGGGGTGGGGGGCGGCACAGTATGTGGTGCCTGGGATTGAGCTGCAAGCTGTAGTCCCTGCAATGGCCTAAACTTCCTGGTGCATGTACTTTAGACCGCTAAGCCATCTCACTAGCCCTAAATAAATAATTTTTAAAGAATCTTTAAAAGACGTGTATTTTTTACAGCCCTTTTCTATCTTCACTTCCGTATTCAGCTTACTTAATTTTATAGCTAGTTAATTATGGATGTCAAATGTCATCTGTTTTTATTTTATTTTAATTTTTTTATATGTTTAAGGTTTGCAGGGTCTCACTACATAAATCGGAGTCATAGTGGTCCTTCTGTTTTCAGCCTTGTAAGCACTGGGATTACAGGCACAACACCACTCCCAAGTGTCAGTGGCTGTCCCAGAGGCAGGCCTGACACCATGTTGGGGATCAAACCCTGGCAATTGTGGCACTGTGCCTAAGCAGGCTCTTTAGTCCGCTGAGCTTTTTGGCCAGCCCTTATTTTCTGACACATGGTCTTGCTATGTAGTTCAAGCTGGCCTTGAACTCATTGTGTAGCTGACTAGCCTCAAACTCCCTATAGTCCTCCTGCCTTAGCCTTCAGAATGCTGGGATTACATGTATGTACCACCACACACCACCACCACACACAGGCCTTAAGTAAGCCAATAGTGGTAGCATATACTGTAATTTCAGCACTCTGAGAAACCAAGGCAAGAATGAAAATTCCAGGCCAGCTTCTGCAGCTTTAACAAAACTCTGTCTCAAACATAATAATTAAAATAAGTATATTGCTCAGTACAAAGGCCCTGGGTTCAGACCTTACTGCATTGCACCCAAATGTAAGTGCAGTGAGTAAACCAGATTATAAAAACATAGGATGGGGGGACCAGAGAAATAGCTTAGGAGCATAAGCACCTTCTTGGCAAGCATAAGATCCTGAGTGCCGTCCCTGGTACTAAAAAAGAAAAACTGGATGGGATAAGTGGCAGCATGGACTTCATAGTCAGGCTGTCCAGATTGGAATCCTGGTTCGGCACATACCAGCTTATATTGAACAACACAAAAGACTTATTACTATCTGTAAGTGGGTTGCTGTGGCACAGTAAATGAAATACACAACCGTGTTCATGGGGAACAATGGATAACCATTGCTTATGCCCCTTCTTCAGCCTCATTTTGCCTTCATCTAAAGTAGGTGTCAGGAAACTACTGTTCATGCCTTTGGCAAAGTGATGCATAGTACAAGAACCAGGCCTTACTAGGGTCCACATCAAATCCATGGGTTTTTACCATAAGAACTGTATTATTATATAATTTTTTTTGTTTTTCCTTTTGCAGCCACAGGCGGAATTAAGAAATCTGGCAAAAAATAAACTGTTCCTTGTGTGTACAATGATGGTAACCCTGGAATCCATTCCTATTCAAATATTTGGATGCCCTGCCGTAACATCTCTTGACACCTAATAACTACAATCAAGTATGTTCTTGGAGTCTGTTGTACATTTAAGAATAAAATTTTATAAAAAAAAGAAAAAATCGTACAGTAGCCTATTGTCTCTAATTTTCATTAAACTATTCATACCTCAGCTGTGAATTTAAAGTAAACCGAGCCTATAATCCTGCCATAGTCAGCTCTTTGAATCTTTGTTCTATTTTGAAATCTGAACTGTAATCCCACCTCTTGGAAGGCTGTGAACAGGCAGTTCACTTCAAGGCCAATCTTAATAGTGAGACCCTGAAAGCCCTGAAATAAAATATAGATAGATAGAAAGAATACAGATTGATTGATTGATTGATTGATTGGATTGATTTTGAGACAAAGTCTCACTATGCAGTTCAGGCTGGCCTGGAGCTCACTTTTGTAGCCCAGGCTGGTCTCAAACTTATCGATCCTTCTACCTCAGCCTCCCAAGTGTTGGGATTACAGGCATGAAGTCTTTGTCATCTGGCATTAAACCAACTTATTCGAAAGCTTTATTCTCGTATGGATGGTTGTATATAACAGAGTACCTTATCTGAGGTGGGTGGAAGAATTTAGGAAGAAAAAACTTTTATGTTACAGTATTTGTCATATCTATTATCCATCTGCTCATGTGAAGAGTTTGCTTTGTGCAGACATGGGCATATGCCAGTGAACACGGCTCCTTTTGTCAAAGAACCTCTCGTATATGTACGTATAGGTATGTGATGACACATGACAGAGAAAAGAAATGAGGAAAAAGCCAAAAACTAAGAAGCAGATGCCCTGAAGACTGCATGTCCGCTAGGGCTGCAGAAAGGTCTTTGCTGGATTTGTCTTGTTTGACACTAGTCCAGGATAGCCTGAAGTTCAAGATGATCCTCCTTCCTCAGCTTTCCAAGGGCTGAGATACAGGCATGTGTCACCAAACCCAGCTTTTGTGCCCTGCCCCAAAATAAACCTGTCCTTGTCATATTCCTTCCAGTACTATCCCTCCATTCTATGATCCTTCATCTGGGTTGGTCTTCCCCAAATACAGCTTCCTGCTCCTACCATTGTGTTATTACAGACTAATAGAAAATTTTACTAAGCCATAAATCACTGCTTGTGATACAGAATAAAAGTTAAAGTTCTTAAAATTACCAGTAGGCCATATAGAATCTAGGTACCATTCCTTTCCTTCTGATCTTTAATATTCAGCTCACTGGTCCATCTTCAGTCAAAACAGCCTATGTTTCAGGCAAACCAGTTTTCATGTATTTAACCTCCACCTGTCAAGAATCCTACATACTGGCTACTCCCTTTAAATCACTATAAACTCATCACTACAGTGACCATTTTCTGAATCACTGAAGTGGTAGTTCCATCATCTCCTAATTTGTTTTTCTTCTGATTTATTATTTGCCACCTCAGACTACAATGTAAACTTGACAGAGCCCATCATAATGTGATTACTGAAACAGTTGAGAGGCACAAGTTGATTTTCCCTTCTGTCCTAGTACAACTGTAGAAACAATGTTTAACTTTCTCTGAAATTTTTTTTTTTTTAGTCCAGAACTGAGGATCAGACTCAGGACCTTGGGCTTGTCAGGCAGGTGCCTAAACCACTGAGCTGTATCTCCAGCCCTGAGAATGTGTTTTTAAAACGACTAGTGCCAGACACAGTGAAACACTAATCCCAGCAGTCAGAAGGCTGAGATAGCAGGATCACCACAAGTTTAAGGCCAGCCTGAACTACACAGCAAGATCTTGCCTTAAAAAAAAAAAAAGGATCTAGATTCATGAGACTACTAAATCAAGACTAGTGGTTTGGGACTTTGTTTCTTTGCTCAGGATGATCTCAAAACTCACATCTGGCCTGGGAAAGGTTTTGATTGAAACCTATTTTATGACTACAGTGTAGCAAATGCTAATAGAAAAAAGCCCCTACTAGCTTGCTAAGGTTCTCTTCAGAAAGTTGTACACTGAGCAGAATCTTTGGGGTTTATGCATTCCCTATAGAGCACCCAGCCTGACACTGCTGAAAAACAACTCTTGAGGACTAACAACAGCATATTGCACAGTACTGCAGCTCTTCTGCTTGGTGGGCCCTAATCCCTGATGACAAATGAGCAATCCTTGGGTCAGGGAGGTAGCTCAGGGGAACAAGTGTTTGCCTGGCAAGCGTAAGGTGCTAAGTTCAATCCCCAGTACCACCAAAAAAAAAGAAAAAGGCAATCCTATCTCCTCAGCCAGAGATCTGCAGCAATTAAAACAACTTATGCATTCAGGAAAGATGTAGTGGTATATGCTTCTAATCCCAACACACAGGAGGCTGAGGCAGGAGGATCACTATGAGTTTGAGGCTAGCCTGAGATACATAGCAAGACTGTGTCTCAAAAAGAAAAAAATAAAAAAGCCTGCCCAGGCTGGACAATTTAGCAAGGTCTGTCCAAAGATAATAAAGGCCTGGGTGGTTCAAGCTTAGTACCAGGAAAATATTTTTTTCAATGTTCAGGCAGCTATTTCAGAGAACCACCAATTGCTTTCAAAAACTAAACTGCTAGCTGGGCATGGTGGCGTGTGCGCGCGCACACACACACACACACACACACACACACCTGTAATGATAGCACATGGAAGGCTGAGGCAGAAGGATTGATGTGAGTTTGAGATCACTCTGGAATACATGGTGAGTTCAAAGCCAGGCAGCCTGAACTACATAACAAGATCTTGTCTCAAACTAAACTCCTGAGGCATTGTAGGTCTGACAGCAATCTCCTTTTCATTTAACCTCCCTTTCATGAAATGCTTCAAAAAATATTCATGGGACGGTTTAGGATACTGAGCATTCAAGGCTGAAAATTCTTGCTCCTGTCATCAGTGTCAGTCCTCCACAGCTACTATCTATGCACCCCTACTTCTCAGTAAAATCCTGCAGGCATTTCAGCCCAGCTCAAATCCCTGCTTCTCTGTGAAACTTGACCTTTGCCATAGATAACACCGGGCTAGAGCTCCGTGTTGAATTTTTGTCTGAGTAGTCTCAATGCACCAGCCTCCTAGCTTTTTTTTTTCTTGCTACTTCCAACCTTTGGACAACAAAGAGGCCTCGTCCTTTTACTTCTTTGGCCTCATTCTGCTTCTGCATAATCTGCGCTTATGGGACAGAAAACTCCCACCCTCGGCAGGATGAGAGAATGAGTGTACCCTTCCCACACGTGCACACGTTCTCAAATCGCTATCTCCATGAACACATACATATATCTGAAACACAGACTTTTCTGGAAGATGCCTGCTCACTACAGCTCCATTCATACACCTCCCAAGCCCCCCTTTTCTGACCTCCTGCCTAAAAGAATCTCCAGGTAGGCGATAGGTGGGTTTAGCGAGAAGCCAGAACATGACGCCTAACTGCAAGGCTCAAGCAGTAATAAGCCCAGGACGAATTGCTCCTGAGCAGCTTTGTACTCCAGGGTGCTGGCGAACCGGCTAAGAGCCCAACGCTTACAAAACCAGATACACTGCCCTCTGACGTCGCTAGGCGCTGAGTCCCGCTCAGAGGCGCATGGCGTCACGCTCAGAGGTACGTCATTTTCCCGCGTCCTGTCTGTGGCGGCTGATTGGCTAGTAGGCCGGGGGTGGGGGTGGGGCCTGTTAGCTGAGGCAATCTGCGGCGCGCGGGCGGTTGATCCTGCTTAGGCCTCGGGTCGACCTTACTAAGCCCCACGGGCTGCATGGCCGGGACCCCCGGGCCGGGCAGCAGGAGATGGAGCGGACCACCGAAGCTCCACGCTGGCCCGCCTTCCATCACTGGCCACCTTCCGAGCAAGCGGGCCCGGGGCTTTCCCGCAGCCGCCCCTCTGGACACCGAAGACCCATTCAGTGCACATGGGGAATTCACCGCCGACGACCTGGAGGAGCTTGACATCCTGGCGTCCCAAGCCCTGAGTCAGTGCTCGGCCACGCCGCGGGACCTATCCAGTGAGTGCTGCAGGCCCTCACCAGGCGGGAGGTGCAGACCACACCGGTGCTCTCTAGAGTGGAGGCTTCGGAACCCCAGAGAGCTGTGCCCGGGGCCTTGGGGGCAGTTGTGTTCAAAAAGACCTTTGATTGGAGCAAGAAATGTATCAGGGATATCAGACAGCCGATATATATATATATGTGTGTGTGTATGTATATATATATATATATATATATATATATATATATATATATATATATCCAGATTAACTTTTTACTTTACGTTTTAAAGTTTAGGCCGCCTGACTCTTGGTTCTAAGCGGAGATCCTTCTACCGCAACTACCACCACCGCCAGAGCCAGCGCCCGGGAGAGGCTTTAGGTCATATGCAGTCGGTGGTACCCCTTAGACAGTGTGAGCATAAGAAGGGCCTGACTGGAAAAAGATGAGAGATTTTTTTTATACAGCCACTATCCTAGCAAGGTGTACAAAGGTTAGGACCTGCAGCGGATCTGTAGAGGGATAAGCAAAACACAATTTTTTTCCTTCATGGATCTTAGTATTCTAAAGAATGACTGAAATCTGATGGGGCCATCAGACAAGTAAAGGTCACCTTGAATCTGTACTTGGCAGATAAGGCATCTTAAATGCAACAGGATCATTACTTGGAAACCTAGTCCTCTAGCATCTCCAGCATGGAGCCTGGCAAAGCAGATACTATCAACATCCGTTGATGACTAGATGTCTTTGTGACAGTGATTTGCGTCACTCTCCATCCAGTAGCACGAGGTGACTCCTCCTACTTTGACTCTGTATCCCATTCCTTTCTAAATCTTATCAACTTCACTTCCTAATCCATCTCTATAGCTCATCCTTTTCATATTTCTACCAACATCCTGCCCTATGTTACTGTGGCCCCAACCCAGGCGATATGTGCTAAATCTGCTCACCCTTTCTAATCTTGCCTGCCAACAAGTTAGACTTGGTATTACATCCCGAGTGATCTTTTCAGAACTCAGATCCAGCTTTATCTCACATGGTATGCATGAATGTTCATATTAGGAACTTGGTAATAACAGCTTCTCACTATTTCTAGCGTAGAGACCAAATTCATTCATTCTTCCTTTCTTTGTTGAGACTGAGTTGCACAATGTAATATAATGTAGCCATGAGTGATCTCAAACTCACAGCGATCCTCATGCCTCAGTTTCCCAAATACTAGAATTATAGGTGTGTGCACCAGTTTAGAGACCAAATCTTTAATGTAGTCATTAAGGCCTAGCAACAAGGTCCTCTGGCTTTCTTGCTTTCCATCTCTGGGTTCCAGCCACACTTTTCATTTCTTGAATTTTCTTATGTACTTGTATTATTAATATTTTTTTAATCTTTATTTGGTGCAAGGTTTCACTATCCAGCTCAGACTCAAGAGATTCTCTCATCTCAGCCTCTCCAGCACCTGGATTACAGATGTGCGCCACCATGCCTTATTTGGGTGGCAAGCACGACATGCCCAGGGCTGGCATGGCATGGCCTGCAATACCAGGGATCAAACCCAGGTCCTTGAGCTTGCCAGAGAGGCACTTAGGCTGCTGAACTCTCTCTCCAGCCTTCCCTATATCATTATAGTACAGGAACTCTGTATGATAATTCTCTTATAATACACATTGCTCTTCTGAATGTTCTTTCTGCCTATACCCTATCTCCACTCATCTGGCTCATCCCTGTATAGCCTCAGCTATCAGCCCAGTTAAGCCATTCTTAAGGAAATAGTCCATTCATTGCACTTCAGTTGAGTCACATTTTTATAGCTATTCTCGATTTGTCCTCTGCAATTCTTATCACAGTTGTGATCTCTAGGCATACCCTGGAGAGTGACTCCAGGGCCTTTGCACTGAGCTACATCACTGAACCTTTTTACTTTTTGTTTGAGACAGGATTTCACTAAGTTCCTCAGGCTGGGTTCAAATTTGTAATCCTGTTTCATTCTCCCAGGTTGCTGGAATTATACATGTGTACTATCATGCCTGGTAGTTTTTAATTTTTCCTTTCAGTTGCTCTAGTTGAGACTTAAAAAATTGAGTGAGAAATGAGGAGAGAGTTGTGGCATCTGTGATTTCATAAGGATTGTTTATGAGTTTCCATCATGTTCTTAGGTTGAAAAATACCAATACATTCTTCTTACTAAATTGTTCTCAGCTTTCAAGAGCACTTTGTGCTGGGTGTGGTGGCGCACACCTATAATCTCAGCTACTCAGGATGATGAGGCAGAAGGATCACAAGTTTGAGGCCAGGCTGGGCAACTTAGTGAGACCTAGTCTCATAAAATAAAAATGGCTGGGGAATGTAGCTCAGTGGTAAATGGGCCATGGACTCAATCCACAGTAACACATATACACACATAATAGTGATTCATTTATGCATTTTTTTGGCAATAGTGGGAAAATGTTGAGTCCTAACATGTACATGGGAATTGTTTTATACAGCTGTTCATAAGGTCCGCAGATTAGATGGGATGTCAAATAGTCCTGCAGGGAAAAACACAGAAAATGCTCCAATTAAAGATAACTTCGAACTAGAGGTACTTCAAACACAGTACAAAGAACTTAAGGAAAAGGTAAGCAGCTTCACTTTTGGAGTTTCTGTTGCTGATGTTTGTTTTTGATGCTGAGAAATAAAAAACCTAGGCCCTTGTGTATCTAAGCATGTGTCCTCCCACTGACTTACATTCCCTGACTTGAAATAACTATTTCATCCACTTATATGTTTGAAAACATTGTATAGGAAAGCACATAAAAATTTTTAAAACAAGCATCTCAATTTTCCTGTAAAGTGAGAAAAGGTTGAGGAAAGAAAGCTAGAAAATTTAGACTGAAAGAAATAATGTACACTTCCCAACAGCAAGACAAGAAAAGAAACACTGCATACTAGATCCAAGAGGAAAAATACAGACTGTTAAAGCACTGATAAGAATTTATAGCATATATCTCTATATGAAGAGCAATATAATGATTGCTATTTTATTAGTAGCTTTAGTATGACTGCAAAGACAAGCAGAACACTGAGACAATACCTAGGACTTAGAGGCAGATTTATTTATATTGATGGTCACTGATTGGGATCATTCCCAAAATATCAGGCTCTGATTTCTAGTGATCTAGGGCTTTTACATGATGCATAGGCAGAAGGTACAAAGAAAGACAGAACGGCCTGGCAGTTTTTTTGACTCGCTAGCAAGTTGAGATCACAGGTTATAAGGGTAGATTAATGGTTATCAATTTATGAAGCTTGGTACAATGGTAAAACCAGGCATCCTGTATGATTGGTTATATTATCATGGTTACAGGGATCAAGAAAATAATTATAGGGCCGGCCAGATAGCTCAGTGGACTAAAGCACCTGCTTAGGCAGAGCCCAGCTGCCTGGGGTTCCATCCCTAGCATGCCATGTATGCTGAGATGGTGATTGAGACTGGGCATGATAGTGCACACCTGTAATGCTAGTGCTTGAGAAGCCGAAAACCAGAGAATCACTACAAGTCTGAGCTGCATAGTGAGACTCTGTACACATTGTAAATCCTGTACCAAATATATATATGAGTGTGTGTGTATACATATATATATGTATATATGAATTACAAGCCATGAAAAGAGCAAAGTTTTAGAACAGTTTCTCTTGTACAGTTTTTCCCTTTCATTGCTACATGTTAGTTCATAAGAAAACCAGGAACAAAGTATGGAATTCCACTTCATTGAAATGTTACCTTGGATTGTTAACTGCCTGTAGAGCCTAAAGAATCTACATGTGACATGAAAGTAGAAGGAAGACTATTAGAGAAGAGAAAGGAAACTGTGGGGTGGGGTAAAGGGGAAGTGATCAGGTGCATTATCCACGTGTATGAAATGAAACCTAGTCTACATAACTAGTGTGCTAATAATAGTCCATGTGAGTGACTGACAGATACATCCTGTTCTTGCTAACTGTCAGTTAATTTGGGATTTACAGCTGAAGGCGATGGAAGAAGAAATCCTCATTAAGAATGGAGAAATTAAAATCTTGCGGGATTCATTGCACCAGTCAGAATCCATTCTGGAAGAACAGAAAAGATCACATTTCCTTCTTGAGCAAGAGAAGACCCAAGCACTTAATGACAAAGAAAAGGAATTCTCCAGAAAGGTGACTTAGAGCAATTATTCTGCATTTGATGGGCAGCAGTTCTGTCTGCTCACTGACTTCCTTTCTTTTTTGATTTCTTTTGTAGTACTGAGGATTGAACCCTGAGCCTTCACACCAAACTACATCCCTAGCCCATTTTTCATTTTCAGGCAGGGTCTTGCTCAGTTGACTAGGCTGGGCTCCAACTTCAGATCCTCCTGCCTCAGCCTCCCAAAGTGTTAGGATTACAGTCATGTGCCATCATATCTGGCTACTGATGTATTGTGAAAACAGTGACACAGTTTTGCCTATAAACCTTCCAGGGAGTTTTCAACAGCTGTTTGTCTTAAATACTTTCTGCTCATAGTGAATTGTCACACTTTTCTTCCAGAGTCTATATATGGTGTAGAAAAGGAATTAGATGAAACACTGTATCACTGTGGTAGCTAGTATTAGCAAGAATGAATCACTAGAATTTCTAAAACAGCTTAAATTTGAGCTGTTTTGGTAGATGAAGAACTCAGTTACATAGCTTAGGCCAAAAGGAAGTATAATGATAAGTTTGGGAAGAAAGGAATATGCAAGGGTCTTGGGTAACTTAAGAACTTGCCAGGACACATTTTAATTTCCTATGCTGTAGACAGGTTCTATCTCTATAGGAGAAGATTCCTCAGGGAGAAGTTCCCAGACTCACATTTATAACTCGAAATCACAGGTAAGACTTGACTTTCTATCTCAAGTTTAAAAATCTGAGGAAGACATTGATTGGTGTACCTTGAGTAAAGCGTCTATCCCTAGACGAGCTGCTATCCAATGAAAGTCCCCATTTGAATCACATGTTTAGAGGTAACGATTAGTTCTTAGACAAAGGGAAGAAAAACAGCAAGTACCTAGTATGTACCACCACTTTCCTTCAGTACTTCCTGAGGGTACTGAAGGGGTGTGTGTGTACGTGCGTGCGTGTGTGTGTGTGTGTGTGTGTGTGTACTGAAGCCATGGACTCACACATGCTAGGCACACACTTGCACTGAGCTAGGTCCTCAGCCAAACTTAACAAACTTTAAATATTCTGTGTACTTACCTATGCCCAACACTAACTAGCAGTTTATTTTCCATATAAATGATGAAGAGCTGAACATAGGGGTGCACACCCATTATCGTAAGACTGAGGAGGCTGAAGGAAGATCACCACAAGTTCAAGGCCATCTTGGACTACCTAATGATTTTGAGGCAGCTTGAGCTGTAATGTAGTACCGTGTTTCAGAAAACCAAAATAAAAGCAGGATATGGCACACTTATAATCCTTAGCCTTCCTCAGAAGGGGAGAGGGAAGCAGGATGATTGCCACAAGTTCAAAGTCAGCCTGTGCTATATTGTCAGACCTTGTCTCAAAAAACAAAGCTGGATGATGCTAGCACACACCCAGCACTCAGAATGCTGAGGCAAGAGGATTGCTTGGAGTTTGAGACTAGCCTGGCCTACAAGATGAGTTCAAATCCAGCCTGAGCTGCATAGCAGAACTTTGTCTCAAGGGGGCTGGTAAGATATCTCAGCGGACTAAAGCACCTGCTTGGGTAAGCACAGGGACTGCGATTTGATCCCCAGCACCACATGCTGCACCAGCCCAGCTGCTGGGGGTGCTGAGCGAGTCACAGAGTCCATGGCATAGTGGCATACACTTGTGATCCCAGCACTGGGGAGGCTGGAAACAGGTTACTATGAGTCCAAGCTGTATAATGAGACTGTAACAACCAAATACATTAAAGAAAGAAAGCTTTGTCTCAAAAAGATATGCATGCGTGTATACATAAATATGTACGTGAAAGGAAACAGAACTAATGAGTGTATGATGAAGAACAAGGAATTTGCAGTTATCCAAAGCACAGTTTGAATGCCCGTTTCAGTGGTGCCTTTGGGAAAATGATCGAAGCTTCATGATTTACTTCTGCTTACTTTGCCAGACAGTAATCAGAAAGATTGTTAGGAGGCCCAACCTATCCTACATTTACTGTGACTAGTGTTTTATCCTGGTACAAGTGTGTGTAGGAAATGATGGCAGTTACTGGCCTGGTGCAGGTCTTCCTCTATATATGCAGGTCACTGTGGCACCACGTGAAATACTCTGCCCAAACTTTCAAGAAGACCTAGAATTGGGGCCGGCGAGATGGTTCAGTGGTCTAAAGCGCCTGCTTAGGAGGGCTCAGGCAACTGCGGGGACTGCAGTTCGATCCCCGGCACCACATGCTGCGCCAGCGACACCACCAGGGCAGGCTGAGCCAGCCACAAAATGAATAAATAAAGAAACAAACAAACACAACAAGCAAACAAATAAATAAAATTTAAAAAAAAAAAAAAAAAAAAAAAGAAGACCTAGAATTGTGCTCCACTACATTGGTTACACAATAGCCAGACATCGTGGTGCACACCTGTCACCCTAGCTACTGAGGGAATTAAGGCAGGAGATCATAAATTCAAGATCACCCTGGGCTACATAGTGAGACTATCTCAAAAAAAGAAAGAAAAAGTTGCTATTGAATTGAGCACAATTTCTATTCCTCATTCTTCTTAATCTTCCTATGTGTTACTTACTAAGTGTGGAGTTAAGTGTGTGTTACAGATTCAGAACGGTTACATAAATGGTAAGCTTACAACTACCTTCACGATAGTTAAAAGTCAGATGTCTTTCTAGAGTACCATA
>PVKN010000861.1:0-62148 GCA_004027915.1 Capromys pilorides
GAGACTATACGATATTTACATATGTAGGTCTCATTTATTTCACTTATAAGTATATGTTCAATATACATCCATTTATATATGAAGTCTTCCAGTTTATCATTCTTTATGGCTGAGTAATATTCCATTGTATAAAAATACCACATCTTTTTCAGAATTGATGTGGCAGATGTGGCTGTTTTCCCAGTCCCAGACCGGGTTTCAGCAATCACATCATAACTCTGATACAAGGAAGGATTGGCACGCTGCTGGATGGCAGAGGGCTTTGCAAAGCTATAGGCATAGATGCCATGGAGAAGGGACCCTGAGAGGTTTATGTCATCGAAGCTGTCAACAGTCTCATTCCAATTACTCTCAATGATGCCTTCAGGCTCCACCCCATCTGGCCATTGTCTCAGAATTGGCAATCCTGACTCACAGACATGATCCTTAGAAACTAGTCTTCTCCATGTGGACCTCAATGCAAAACATGTCTCTGTCTCTCTCTTTCTGTCTCTCTGTCTCTCCTTTCCCTTCCCTTCTCTTCCCTTTCTTTTCCCTTCCCCTCTCATCTCCTTCCTCAAATTACTCTTGACAATTATTGTGCTTTCAGCAGATTATCCTGAAGAATTTCAGAAGGCAGCCACCAAGGACACAGACTTCTGTCATCTGGTGGATTGTCTTCTTCCCTCAGCTCTACCCTTGTTCCCTCCCTCAGAATTCACCTCATTTTTTATTTATTTCCCTTTCTAGGCAGCCTGGTACCATTTGATTTCCCAGATGTGGTGAGGAAGGCCTGTCACAGGCACTCATCAAAGTATTTTCTCCACAGATTATTCTCTTCTGAAGAGGAATTTGGCTACTAGTTATTATGGTAATGGAAACATTACTTTGTCATCATGTAAGCAGCTGAACATTGGGGATCCCCCTCTTTTGTGCAAATAAACTGAAATTCAGACAGTGTCGTAGAAGTGTAGTAGGTTATATACTATAGGAAAAAGATCACAAGTTTAGAGTACAGGTAGACATAGCTGGAATCCCTATGCTGTAGCTTTCCAGTTATTTGACCTAATTTGGATAAATCAATCTTTGTTAGAATGAATTTATTTATTTATTTATTTATTTATTACAGGGTCTCACTACACAGTTCAGCCTCATAGTGATCCTCCTGTGTTTATTTATTTATTACAGAGTCTCACTACACAGTTGAGACTCATAGTGATCCTCCTATCTGAGCCTCTCCAGGGCTGGGTTTACAGGTGTTGCCACCATGCTCAGTTTGAGGGCAGGCGCAGCACGTGGTACCAGGCATCAAACTTGGGCCCTTGCACTTACCAGGCAGGTGCTTAGACTGCTGAGCTATCTCCCCAGCTCCTACTTAATCTTTCTGAATTCTAGTTTGCTCCTCTGTAATCCTTAGCTAGCCATTAAATGGGAAGAATAACAAAGACATTATAGGAATGTCTAGCCTGATTTGAGGAGCTTGGTCCATGGCGTGTTGGACCCAGGGGCATAGGCTGGTAGCGGGAGGCTATGTCTCCTCGTAGCCTCATCATTGCTTCAATCAACCAGGGTCGATCAAGGGAGCAGAGTTGCTTTATGCAATTTATTGCAAGGGATTAGCTTATGCAATCTTAGGGCCTAGATGGCAAGTCTGGAATCTACAGGGCCTGCCATCCTAAGAGGGAGGCTGAAGCCCTCAGGTAAGTCTCCACTATGCTCCAGAAATTCCAGGACCCATCCAACTTCTCTGTGATAATCTTCCTGAAAGTCAGCCCATTGTGGACTTCCATCCTATCTACAAGACACTTTCAAAGCAGCACCTAGGCTGGTGTTAATTGAATAAATGGAAACTGTAGCCTGGCCAGACTGGCACACAAAACAGGCCATTGCACTCAGCAGATCACGAGCTCTGTGCGTGCAGCGATTGTAGCTCAGCATTCATGGGGTCTTGCACCAAACTGCTACCAGGAAGCACAGAGTGATGATTGAATGAATGAGTGTTCGCTAGCAGAGGTCGGATTCTGGAGACCCTTGAGAGTCCTTCTACTTGGGCTAAACCTTAAAGGCAGCGAGGAGTCACGGCAGGATCTTGAGCAGGGCTGGAATGGATGCGGTGGCTGCTCCTTGTTGAGCCGGCACCGCTGATGACTTCCATCTGAGAGAGTGAGGGCTGGCCTGGTCCCACACCACTGGGGGTGGATGGTTCCTGTTCTGGAGACATTTCTCTTGAGCTCTCTCTAAAGGGTAGAGGCACCCTGGGGAATGTGTCCCAGACAGCCTGCTAAATTTAATCCTTTGCCTTTTTACACAAGCAGACCAAACCATCGTATTTTACTCTAAATGTGTGTGCACACTTCTGAGGAAAATGGGTCTCTACTGTGGCTGGGGCAGAAGAGACCCTCGCTAATGGGACCCTGGTGGGCTCCTTTTTTGTGGCTCCTACCCTGGAAGGCTTGGCAGTGGGTCATGCACACTGGGCGCAGATGGTGAGACAGAGGCATGCGTGTGCGCAGGCCACGTGCAGAGCAGGGGCAAGCACAGCTGCCAAGCTGACTGCAGTCCCTGCCCTCAGCTCTCCTCTGCCAGGAAAAGGAGCCATTGTCATAGGCACAGTGCAAAGACTTCTCACATCTTATGGGAAAACAAAGAACAAGGAATCTAATTTATGACTGTAACTGCATCCACCCACTGTCCTGTGCAGACTCCCTGCCCGCAGTGCATTGGTAAAATTCGCTGTAGACAACCTCCAGCTGTTCTGGGGAGCCAGGGATGCTACCTGAATAACTGAGCCCCTGTTCTTCCCAGGATCCTTTGGGATGCATAGGCTCACCTGATTGAGGAGGACGCCAGGTCCAAGGGAAAGCAGCGATTATGAATGTGGCTGAAGACACCAGTTTCTTCTCTCCACCCTCAAGAAAGGAAACTATCACATACTCCCTTCTGCCAAAAGGTATCTTTGTTTCTCTACTTTGGGGATGTGCAGTTACATCATAATTATAATCCTGAATGGGATTTGAGGAGGATATTCTCTGTATTTTTTAAGGGTGGCTAAAGATTCCGTATTGTGTCTAAAGATCACAGGATGGAACCTTTCCTGTGTGCCAACCCTGGGACGCAGAAGCCTTGAAAAGGAAGCAAAAGCTCCACTCATCCTGACATCCTAGACTCTCCCCAGCTGGGTGCCTTCAGATCCAACCATCACAGCACTTACTGTCACCCTCCCAGCCATGCCCTGCATGGCAAAAGATGGGCTGAGTTTAACTTCCCTCCCTCAAAGACTGCTGCCAACTAGGCGAGACAGACACAGGCTGTGTTGACAATGGACTCCCTGTGGCTGGGACAGGCTGTCTAGTGACAGAAACACCCAGGCTAAATCCTGAAGGATGAGCAAGAATTTCCAGGAAGAGAAGAGGATGGAGTGAGGCAGAGGAGAGGACAGTGTAAATCACACTCAGCTTCACAGGGCATCTCTGTCACTGGGAACATGGCGTAGACAGCATTTAGAGCCCAGCCCTCCTGTCTAAGAGGAAGATGATGTAGCCTTGAACTCAAGGAGAAGACAAATGCTAAAGAAGCACGTCAGAGAAATCCTGGGCCCTTGAAGATCTGGGTGCCACTTCCTTAAGCAATTTGAAATGGCATGCGTGGCACCGTGGAGTTGCTTCTCCTGCCTGATGGAAATGCCTCTCACTGTGATGCAGACATGCGTCCCAGTACAGACAATGCTTCTCTCCCTTGGGTGCTGCCTCTTCCTAGTTTGGGGGAAGTCAAGAGCTAAGACTCTCAGATACAGCCTCAGAGCTTCCCAAGAGCCCCAGACTCTTCTCTTGGGTGTTCAACTTCCAGCAGCGCCCTCTGCCATCTCCCATCTCCACCGTCTCCCTTGGCCTCCTTAGAGTCAAGCGGCAGCTGCATTCCATCAGATGATCAGTACTAAATCGGAGTGCAAAAGCTGCAGCTAACTGGTGCTTGCTGAAGTCCCCAAGTACCAGCAGCAAATCCCTTGTCTGTGGTGGGCATCTGTTTGCCCATCTGTCAGTGGAGCTAATAATATTCTCACTGCACGGGGCCATGGAAGAGGCCCAGTCACAGGGCATGGGCTTTTGGGCCAACAAGCAGGGCTTGACTGCTTTCAGCCCATCTCCTGGAGGCGTCCCCCTCTCCTATGTGGGAGGCTTGGAATTGCAAGTAGGGATGTGTGAGCCCTGAGGATGCTCAGGCCTCCTGAAGAGGGGAGAAGGAAGAGTGAGGAACCTGCTTTGAGATCGGGGCACTCTCAGCTCCTCCCTTCTCCACTTCAGGCCACCTGGCCTGTGCTACTGTCACAGGGCACCTGAGAGTGGCTAACTCATAAAGAGCTAGGATTTGTTTCCTGCAGTCCTGTAGACTGTGAAGTCCAAGGCAGAGGGACTGCGTTGCAGGAGGGCATTTGTGCTGTGTCCTCACGTGGCAGAAGGTGGAGGCCAAGAGGCTGTGGGTGCACACAGGAGAGAGGACCACATTTGCCGTTTTAGCCTGAGACAACAGACCCACTCCTGTGATAGCGATGTTGATTTTGTCGCATAATCCCCTGAGGTGACTAATCGCCTCTCAGTGTCGCTGCTTTGGAGTGAAGCTTCTGACACATGAACTTTGGGGGACACATGCAAAGCATCGCAGAGCCTCCCTTTGCTCACAGGAATCAGAGGCTGCTCTTTGAAGATCGGGTCCAACCTCCTGTTACTTGGAGCCCCACCATCTTCCCCAGGGAGGGAACAATGGTGTATGAGGCGCAGCTTCATGGAGGGAGCTGAGCCTGGTGTAGGCAGCCCTGAGGTACTCACTGCAGCCCCTGCAGGCGAGACAGTAAGACTGTGGAGCTTGGGGAGTTTCCTGAGAACCAAAAGCTTCTTTTAAATGGCAGGGGACATTCTGACCGCAAGGAGGGGACCCACTCCACTGTTAGGACCCTCACTTCTGCAGCACTTCCTGCCCTCCGTGCTGGGTCTGGAGAGCCATTCCTGCAGGGCCCTGTAAGGCTCTTCAGGCCCAGCTCTAAAGCTTCCCTTTGCAAACCGAGGTGAAGAGGGAGGAGTCTGAGCAGGAAGGAGGGGTTTTGAAGAAACATCGTGGAATGAAAGCAGCCACAACAGCTTAAGATATTTCGTGATGCCTCCACACACCCTTGATCCCCAGGAGCTCCTTATTTTAAAGGCCAAGAAACTGAGTCAGAAAATGGCAAATTTTATGGAAATAGAACAGGCATGGGGATCAGGTAACGCTAATATACCTAAACTTGCCAAGCCGCTTTCTCTCTCTCTCTCTCTCTCTCTCTCTCTCTCTCTCTCTCTCTCTCTCTCTTTTCTTTCTGTGCTGCAGGGATCAAACTCAGGACCTTGCGCATGCCGGTCAGGTGTTTATGCCACTGAGCTGTCTCCCTGGCCCACCTCTGACTCATCTTACAATAAAATGAACAACTGTAATTTACTGTTCTTGTTTTGAAAATATAACCATATGCATTGTTTTATGTTACTCTGTTTCTGACTTTGTTTTCACTATTTTTTTTTGTTTTTACTCTTTAAAACAAAATAAAATTTAAAACAATAAAACACAATCCCCCAAAACAAAACAAAAACGAAAATGACCAGTTGGATGAGACTGTGGCCTAAAACTCCAGGTGCCTCTGGGCTCACAGAAAGGCTGGAGTTGAGTCGAGGTGGCCAGGGTATTAGGATTTCTCTGCCTTCTTCCATCAGAGCTCTCTACTTTTTACCTGCTATGTATTGAAATTCATAATGAAATTTCATTCGAAGCAGAGTTTCTCTGATGAAAACCTCTGGACTCAATAATCCCTAAAACAACTTCCACCTGATCCCCTGTGGCTCTGTGTCTGGTCTCCTGGGCCACAGTTTGATGTCCTGTGTACTGTTTCTCCCAGACTGCTGCTGCCCACATCACTCTAGGCTGGTTTCTCCTGCAGTCAGGACATTCTGTTTCAGACCAGTTATCTCCACTTTGTTCAGAAGTGTGTCCCCAGTGAAGATGGAGGGCAGACTGGGGTACCCTTTCACCTCGGCATTTCCAAGTTCTCCCACATTGTGCAACCAGAAGAAGGCTGAGGAGGCTGTGAGAGACTCTGAGACTGCAGCTCATGGGTCCTTGTCCCTCAGGGGAAAGAGCAGTGCAGTGGCCCTTGGGGACAAAGGGGAGGGATGGAGGATGATGTCTTTTGAGGTCCACTGTTAAAAATTACTAGTAGCCACTGGGGGTGGTAGGGTTCTATTTAGAGCTTTCTGCTAGCAAAGGGGATGGGCATCAGGGAGTGTAGTGAGCAGTCAAGATATCCGTTCAGTACATTATTCACTGGGTTTGGGGGCCTTCACATTTTTTTCTCTTCTTGCGTCTCTTTCATTCAGTAGAAGATTTGTAGTAAGATGAAATCTCCCAGGTGTCTTCAGTCATCAGTGATGGCAGGTGGTTAGAGTATTTTGTGATTTCCAGGGGATATCTCTATACCTCTAGCACAGCCGTTCTCAGACTTGCTTCCACTACAAAGCCATGCAGTGATATTTAAATAAGGGAGGTGACCATATGGCACCATGGAAAGAAAGGACAGTGCAGTGGGTGTGGGAGGCACTGTGAAGACAGCCTGGGCGGGGACTCATGCCCTGGACTGCTGCGTAACCACGAGACGCCACCCCATCGCCACCGCCATCACACAGTGAAAAGGATCCTTAGGTCTCTGTGCCTTTACACCTTTCTAGTACCTTTTCAGGTGCACCTTTGTGCCTTTCGCTGAAGGTGCCAAGTCTTGGTAGAAAGCATGTGGCTAGCTGAGCTTTCATAATCTATCCAGCTGCCCACGGTGGCAAGTGACCACCAAGAGGGAGATCAAAAACTTATTACTCTTCTGTCAAAGTCTCCAAAACTAATTGAGTATACATTTCAGCTGCCTAAATTCCTTCTCTTTCCTGAGTGTGGGACTAGATGGAGCTGTTACAACAAGCCAAGCAATGCCAGCAGTAAGAGCAAGAAGGTAAGGAAGGACCCTCCCCTAGCGTCTCAGAGGGAAGCCAGGGCTGCCTATACCTGGTGTTCGGACTTCTAGCCTCCACAGCTTTAAGACAACATATTTTTGTCATTTTAAATCCCCCAGTGTGTGGTCCTGTGGTGCTCCCTTATAGAATGAGAAAGAAAGATGTAGGAATGCTCCTTCTTCACCTAGCTGCTGGAGGAAAATTACCCATGGAGCCTAATCTTTCTTGGGGACCCCTGTGAGGGCAACCTCAGCCCCATACTCCCTCCTGTCATCAAGACGTTGTCTTTGTGCATGGCTGTCCTCACTTAGTATTCTCTTGATAACTCTGCCCCAGGGAACATGTCTTCCCCGAGATTTATCTGTTCCTAGCGGTTCATCACTTGAAGCCTCATTTACGTGATATAGAGGAAGCACCGGGGGACGCTTCACCAGGAGGATCAAGGGACCCTGCTCTCCCAAAAGTGAATGACGGTGAGCATGCGGCGGTGAGCATGCGCATCCCGAGCGCGGCACCTAGGGGTGACCCTGCCGGTGCCTGCAGGAGGCCGCCCGGGATTCTGACTGCGCACCGGTGCATGGATGCCCACACGCTCCTCGAAGCCCCATGCCTCTTCCTGTGTGGTCTGTGCCACAAAAACAGGACTAGTGACAGATTTGTCATGCAGGCTCTTCGGAGGAGACTCTTGAAAACCTGCTATGGTGCTGGTACGTATTCAGGTCACGTATTTCCTCCGCTTTGCAAGCATAGGAACTGAGCAGATGCCTCCGGTAGAGCGTGATCGGGAAGGGAGTGATCGTACTATTGGACTTAGTGACTTGGGAATTCATAGAAATAAATAGATTTTTTCAAAAAAAAAATTTTAAAAACCATGCTGTCTATTCCAGCCCCTGCTCAGAGACGGTGCCAGTCATGTCGCCAGCAGTGGGCCGGGCCCACAGCACTCCCGGCCCAAGGAAGCCACTCCCGCAGCAGCAATGCTCAGGAGGCAGAGCAGGAAGGCAGCGGGGCCCACCTGGGGTTGGGCTGCTCGCTGTTCCCACCCCAGCCCGCAGCTCAGCTACCCAGATATCTCATTTTCTCTCCTGACCTTTCTGCCGATCCAGCTTAGCCTGCTGTCTTCCACCTGTTGTCTGGTGTGTTTTTCCACCCTGGAGTTCCCCCTCCACTGCCCACCTCTTTTCCTGTACTTACCATGTACTCTGTTGCGTTTGATACCAGATAATTTGGGTTTTGATTGTAGGGCATTAGATGGATTTAAAGATGTCAGTTCACAGCTTTCTAGATTATAGTCAAACCTTTTTAATATCTGTTGTTCAAAGCGTTCTCTCCCACTTCGTGCTGCTTCCCCTCTCGACCTCCAGGGGCGCTAGCGTCACTGCCTGCTCAGCCTTCCCCTGGGACCCTGGATGTTGCCTGCCTCCTGTGAGCGAGGGCAGGCTCCTACCTCTGGCTTTTGCAAGTTGAATTTTCTTTCCCCTTGTAATTAAGTTTACGATGAGTGATTCTGACTCACCTAGGAAAATAACACAAGGTTCATAAAACCTCTGGACTTTGGCTTGGCCTTTTCTAGGGGTGAAGGGTGTGTGTATTTGGTTGTTTAGAGGGCAGCCAGGGAAGGGAAATGACGCTTCTATCTGATGACTGGAAGAAGTGAGCTATGATCACATTCCATGGGACGAATGCCACGAATAAGGTCTTGTCACATAATACCTTTGAGCCTTCGTTAACCTTTCTGTCCATCTGTGAAATGGACCTCATCTATGAAATGGGTCTCTACTTAAAAATTGTCAATGAATTAGTATATATATATATTTGCATATATATTATTGCATATATATACTAATATATATATATATATATATATATATATGTATACACACACTATTATTCCTACTCTTCTAGGAAATACACCCCTAGAAAAGTGGGACTTGGGCTCCATAATTTATTTGCCATGTAAATATGGCCAATTATTTAATATTATAACATTATAATTTATTATTTGTATTAAACACATTTTAACTTATTATTTATTGTCGATTATTCATGTTTAAAGCCTACACAGCCTCAGGGGAGAAGGAGATTGAGAATCAGTGTTCTGTGTCCTTTGCAAAGGTCTAACAAGATCTAAAAGCGTTGTGCACTGCAAAGTGATTCTCTGGGCAAATGCCAGCTGGTGGTATCCCTGGCAGCCCTATCCAGTCGGGTATGTGGAGAGTGACGCTGGCCTGCTGGATGCTGCCCCTTCCTGCCACACGCCTGTCCTCAGTACTTGGGTATCTGCTAGCACTGGTACGAAGTGCTAGTACTTAGGTATCTGTAGTACCAGTACGCCACTAGTAAGTGACTGTGATTAATGAGGGCGCTGTGCTCTAGGAAGTGAGCAGACGGCTAGCAGTGAAGCTCTCACCTCAGCGTATCGCTTTGGGTGAGTCACCTTGCTTGAGATCAGCTGAGCCAGAGCTAAAGTTTCCAGGTGCACCAACATGTTCAACTGCTAGATGCCCTGCCCAGCTGCCTTGAGTTTCCTGGCTAGGTCTCAGTGGTGGTCTTGGGGCCATGTCCAGGTCGAAGCTGGTGGGCTGTGTGAGCAGGTACACTGGGGAGCCGAGACAGCACGGTTATCCCAGGGGCTGGATTGTGAGCTCAGTCACAAGCCAAGGAGTGTTTACGTGCAGAGTGACAATGGTGATTATTCAGGTACAGAAATAGATTAAAATAGTGTGTATGGTTCTGAAGGAAAAAAATGATACTCTGTTCACAAAGCACAGTGACTGAAATGCTTGACGGATGGGACAGCAGGGACACTTAGAGTTTCCTGAAAGACCCTTGTGCTGGAAGTGGACACCAGATGGAGCTTGCTGTACCAGGCGGGTGGGTCACTTCTCTTCCATGGACTGTGGTGGCCTCATTTGTCAGATGGAGTACAGAGGATGGACAGCTGTGTTCTGCGGCTCTCTCTGGCTCAGACAGGCTGCAAGTTCATTATTTCCTTTCTTCTAGGTACCTCTGGCTAGCAGCCCAGACTACAGATGGTCTCTACAAAGAATCCCTTTACCTACTTTCTTACCAATGCTTTTCATTCATCTTCATTCTCTAGCACAGGGTAAATATATGTTCTCAGCTACTTAAGAAACCTGTCTCCTCAACTTTTTCTATTTAAGCATTTAAGTAAATGAAACCTGGTATATAAAGTGCTTATCACTATGCCTGGCCCATAATTTTTTATATAATATGTATTCCTCTTTCTCCTCCAGTCTAAATATCGGTGCCATTTAAAATGCTGTCTAATTTGTAAAATCCAGAGACACTTAGTTTGTGCTTTGTAAGAGACAGCTTTGTTTTGATTACTCCTGAGTGGCTCATACTTACATTTGAATTTACCACAAAGAGGGCACTGCCATCTCCAGGTGCCTAGCACTGTGTCAGGTTCAGACAAAGACGAAATTCTCTTCAGATCAGTGTTAATGAAGCCCTTTGAGCAGGTCTTTCCTGGGGATCTGGCCCTGGGCCAGTTCTCACACAATGTGGAAGTTGAAATGTCAAGGCACAAGAGGTCAGTCTGCTACGAGGCTGGAGGAACTCTAACTCCAAGCTGTTCAGGTGACACTTTCCAACAGTGCTACTCCAAATGAGAAAATACAGCTCTCAGGTGGGCTTGCACCTTGGAATCCGGGCTACTTTCAGATTTGAAAATAAAACTGATCTAGATCCACACCTGCTTATGTGCATGTGGAGGTATTTCTGAGTCCTCTTTTCCCCAGGTTCCTACAGCCTGCAATCTCATCCACTCTTTAACATACTTTAAAGGAGTGTGGAGACCAGAGCAAACTTTATTGTCCTCATCTTTTTCAGAAGGCTTTACATGGATTCAAAAGGTTAGGGGAGTTGATGGGAGGAAGGATGGACTGGCCCCAGGGAGACTGACAAGTCCCTGGTTGAACCAGGATTAGACCCTGTGTCTGGGAGCTGCCTGTGTGCGTGCGAATTACAGAGCTCTTACAGATGGGCTTTGGACAGGGCTGGAAGTTTGGGAGAGTGATCTAGCCTGGGCCCAGCAACTCCCATCCATGACTTCAAAGACCCCAGACTCTTTGTGTTTATCTTAACTGGGCTTGTAAGCCTTTTTGCTGATTACCAAAATGATATAGAAATGTCGTGGCTACTTACTAACATAGCGAGGCTAAGCAGAGCTTTCACCATGAGCGCTGGGAGGGAGCGCTGGCGACCCACTAGGAGCTTCCCATGACCTGGGTCTCACAATGAGGACACTCCTACCTCCTCCACCTGGAGAAAAGAAGACAAAAAAGGAGGGGTGGTGGTGGGCACGACAATGTGGAATAAACAGCTCTGAGACTAGCACGGGAGGGTCATGCTTCTTAAGAAAAGATGGAGGCTGAAGCTAAAAGGAAGAGACAGAGAAAATAGAAGGAAGAGGAGGAGAAAGAGGAGAGTAGGTCTCTACTAAACAGTGACAGATTAAAAAAAAAAGATGGAAAGAGATACAGGAAGTACATACTAAAGGCTTTTAGAAAGAGCTGAGCAGGGGGCCGCAGTGCCAGTGGGTACTAGTGCTGCCTTTCTGAAGATTGGAAAAATGTTCCTCTGGCAGCTGTGGTGCTTCTGGCAAAATTCGTTCCATATTTGTGGCACTTGAGCTAAAATAGTGGCCGACCCTTGCTTTGGAGGGTAATAATTTCTAACACTGATCCAGATTGCAGTTGCTAGCGGGGACTTCGCTGGATGCATGCCTGGTGGCTGAAGGATGAGCAGGGCTTCCAGTGTGCCAGCCTCAGGACGGGGAGGGAAGGCGAGGCAGCCGGAGGAAGGCCCTGAAGGAGGGAGATCAGAGACGGGGAGCTTGCTTCTGCCCCCTTTCCTCATTCTGCAAGGGTGTAGTGAGCTCTCTCCTGGCTGTCGATCACTGTTCCAGGTGTGATTGCCCCCCATCTTCATAATCACTCCCCCCCCGTATATTTTTTCTATTCTACGAAGGTAAAAATAGGAGCTCAGAGTGTATTTCTTAAGGTAGGAAAAGGAAGGCTTAAATTCTGTCCTGCCTGATTCATATCTTTGCTGCTTGTATCAAACATGCTACGAAGGCTCTGGAAATGACTGGGATATAATGCATGGGAGGTGTTGGGGACGATTCGGCAGGGGTTGTCCTCAGAGAGAAGTGCCATGGGGAATGGGACCACAAGCACCAGAAAGGTGGGCTACAGAATGCCCCTTGAGCTGGGTGTGGAGATGCGCACCTGTAATCTCAGCACTCAGAGACGCTGAAGTGGCACGAACACAGATTTGAGCCTACTCTGGACAACTAAGCAACTTAGTGAGATCCTGTCTCACACTAAAATTTAAAAGAGGTGGGTGTGAGGGTGGATTGGAAAAGTAGCTGTCATGGGGCACCCCTGGAGCACCATGAATAAGTACCACCTGGGACTGAGGGGGACGGTGAAAAATGAGGCCTATGGAGCCATAGGAAGGCAGCAACACCTATGGCCATATTGGAGCTGGTGTCAGGAAGATGTTGCTGAAGCGTCCGACAGCGAGCGAGCAAGAGCAGGGGATGCAGGGAGATGTGTACATTCCAGGAAGCACTGTCAAGCTCCTGCTGTGTTCAATACACTGGTCTCAGAACTCCCACCCACTGTTCCGATTGGCCCCTATGACCCCTCCAGAGGGAGTCACAGCCTTGTGCCTTTGAGGCATTGGTATGTGGAGAGACAACTAGACAAAGATGTGTATTGGAGAAGTGACGGATTCGAAGAACATTTATCTGAGACGTTTATTTATGAAGTCAGGAACAACCAAGGTGAGAACAAGGAGCTTTTAAAAAACATACATGTTCAAAATGTTTGTTGAATAATTGTGAGCATCCATGAGCCCCCATGGCAGGAGCTTTCAAGTGTTTTCTGTGAATGAACCCATGGGATGTGAAAGCTGCTCCATGAGGAAGTGACCACTGAGATCTCCACGTTACAGGAAGAGGATTGTGCCGTCACCAGACCCTCAGAGTACAGGTGCCACGGAGGTGGCCACGTGAGGAAGCCATGCTTTCCACATTATTCTCTTCCACCTGCAGTGCATCTGCTGAGAAGTGAGACAGGAACACGGTGTTACATGTGGGAAGGACTCAGCTGCCGAGCTTGGCCTGAGAAACAAGGAAGGATGCAGGGCACAGAACAACGGCAGCCCAGAAAGTACCACGGTCCTGTCTCCTTTATAGTCTGTTTGTGCTGCTATAACAAAATATCTGAGAATGGATAGTTTATAGATATAACCATTTACTATTAAATGTCAGTGATGCACTGCATATAGGACAATGGCCCCAGGAGTCTAGGTCACTTAGCAACATCAGAGAGTGCGAGTACACTCTACGGGGTTCACACAATGATGAAATTACCTATGTATTTCAAAGAACATCACTCTGTTGTTAAGTGTTGCATGATTACAGTAGAAATGAATTTCCCAGTGCTGGAGGCCTAGAACTCCAAGGCCAAACTGTCACAGATGTAGTCTCTGATGAACCTGTCCTTGTCTCTGCTTTCAACATGGCACCATGTAGCTGTGTCCTTACATGGCAGAAGGAGCTGAGAGGCAGAGGGGCCTTACCTCGTTCCTTCAAGCCTTGTTATAAGATCACTAATCCTGTTCATGAGGGAGAAACCCTTGTGGCAATGTTACACCGCAGATCTCACCTCTTGCTACTTTTGCTTTGGAGACTGAGATTCACCATGAATTTTAGAGGAAATGCAGAGGGTGAAACCATAGCAATGCTCTTGAGCTATGGAGGAGGATCTAGTGTCTCAGACTAGTGCTGTACCACAGAGTAGGAGCTCACGAGGAAAGCACTCTGAGGAAGATTTGATGTTTCTAAAATAGTCAATGCAAAAGTTGAACCCTAATACAGGGTCTTCATTTCTTATTTAAAGACCATGGACAATGAGAACTAGGGCTCTAAGAACCAAGTCAGAGTAAGAAATTTGTGAAGAAGGAAACCTGGTCTGGGACAGCCAGAGAGGTAGAAATGGAGAGAGGGGTGGGTGGGGCAGTCCCAATAGAGTCCTGGAGCAGGAAGGTCCCTGCCCTGGGCTTCCCAGTTGCCTTTGGCTATGACACAAGGGGGAAGCAGCTGGCTCCACCCCATCTAATCCTTTGCTGCACTGAAGGGAGACATCTGCTTGGCTCTTGCTCATTCAGTGTGGGAAGCCTGGCTCACTCTTTGGATGTAGACAGCGATTTCTGCTGGCTGGAAGGCTGGCTGGAGAACCAAGGGCTCAGCTGTGTCCTCCTTGGACAGCATGCCATCACCTAGTGGCTGCCCTCCTCAGGCACGCTGCAGTGCTTGGGTCCTGCACACAGGTGCTTGAGGCCTGGTGGTGGGCCAGGGTGCCTGGCTCACAGTGAGGTGGTTCCAACTTGCTCACACTTGTTCAGGGTTGCAGCTTCCTGGGAAAGGAAGACTGCGCAGAGCCCTTGGAGCCAGCCGTGCCAGACAGGAACCAATGGACGTGGGGGAGGGGACTGGAGGTGTCATTCCAGGCTGAGTCACTGGGATCCTGGGAGTGGGCAACAGGCTTATCGTGCATGAATGTGGTTCCTGGCATTTACATTCTGCTGCAGGTGAGGAACCCACAAATGACCCCCTGATACCAGTAGTCACTGGTCCTGGGCAGAGTCTTTTTGCTGGGAGCGTGTCTAAGTGCAGGGCCCTCATAGCTAACATCCTCCAGCACAGGCCCTGCCTGCTGCTTCCCTTGTTCTGCCATCTTCCAGAGAGAGACAGTAGTCACTTTAGCACCCTGCCAGGCCTCTTTTCTATTCTTCACAAGAAAAAGTGCTTGGGTCTCAGGACTTGTCCTCAGCAGAGCAACAAGGAATGGAGTGTTTATCTCTCCTCGCTGGGTGTCCAGCCCATCCCCCTCTCCTGCTTTCAAGCCGGCTGTCTGCGACAGACAGTTCTTAGCTTCCCAGTTAGGTATTCCATACCCTGTATGAAGGCGTAGACTCAAGGAGGATTGGAATTTTCCATGAACCTTAGAAGACTCCAAAGTTAAACTAGCTTGATAAAAAATCCAGGACAAATTAGCTTAAATGAAAGAGCATTTATTGGCTCATTTGAGAGTCTAGGGGTGGTTGAATCTAGGACCTTAAACAGCATTGTCTGGGTTTTCCTTCTCTTGGTATTTGGCTCTATTTTCTGCCAGGTATTGACATCATTATTTGTAAATGTGGATTGAATTTTTCCATGGAGCCAGAGAAAATGACTATGCTAGACTCCAGGCTTACATGGTTCCCACCTGACAACCTTATTTCAAAGAGGACTTCTTTTCCCAATTTTTGAGGAAGATTCTGATTGGCTCTACTTGGAGCACATGCCCAGCCCCGAATCTCTTGCTGCACCTATGGGAATGACCAACTGCCTGGCCAGACCTGATCTAAGTCCCAGGCAAGATCTGGAATGGAGGACAGGAAGATTTCATTCTAGAAAAGCAAGAGTAGGATGGGGGAAAGGTATTCAGGAAGCAATGTAATAGCTCCCACAGTCCACCATGAAGGAATTTACAGCTTGTGACACCAGAACAGAGAGGGATTAGGGGCAGGGGCCTCTTCCTACTTTCTCCACTAGTACAACACGCAGGCCCTGGCTTTTCAGCAGACTCCCACTTCCAAGACCTGCACTCCTAGGTTTCTTCAATGCTCAGTACCCTCGTCGGGGCCACCTTTGCTCCGCTATAGCCTCAGCCTTCCTGTCTCCATGGTAGGGCCCTGCCACCCCCGACATCTTCCCGGACATCATTCCTATGGTGCCAAGAAGTTGCCAAGTCATGCTGAGTCAGGCAGGGACAGAACCAAGCCTAGCGCTGGCTTTAAGGAGACAGGGCCTTCTATGGCCATGTGAGGCCTGGTATTTGTATGCTATGCTCAGGGTCATGAGAAGCCCTTACCTCCATCTCCTAGAAAATAAGTTCCAGATCCTGAAATAGTCCTTCCTAAGCAGATCACTTAGCCAACATCACATTATCTGAGTTGAAAGGAAATGGATGAATCATTTACTCCAGCCACCCAGCTAAGTCTGAATGTTTCTATCGTGTCTTGGCAGGTGGCTGTCCTTCCTCAGCTGGACCATGTTTAGGAAATTTCCTTTCCTAGAAAATTCTAACTGCTGGCAATTTCTGTTCCTGCCCTTCTCTTTCATCACCAGCCCTGTGGACAACACATAAGACAAAGATGCTGATTTGAAGGGTCTGGGAGGCCTTAGGGCAGCTTCTTCTGGATGGTCTGGTGTGTCTGTAAGGCAGGTATTGGGCAGACACGAGCTCCCAGTCTTTACAGAGGCTCCTGTAGTCCACAAATGGTGAGTGCTGTGGCGTGGGGGTGAACACAGCTTCTGGAGCAGACTCTGGGATTCTATTTGCTGTAACTAACATCCTGGCCCCCTCACTATAAAATGTCACTCCTGGGCCCTCTACCTACAGAATGTCGCAGTGGACAGCCTACTGTAATTAGGTCTGTGTAATTAAGTGCGAGTGCAGAGTGGGCAGCTCAGAGCCTGACTCTTCTTCCCAATATGGGACACAGAGCCACTATGACATTCCTTATCTTTACTATGAGGAAAAGATTTTGGGTCAGAAAAGCAAAGGAGAAAACCACCTGCCAAAATATATCTCCAATCTTTATTATATCTACTCCCTTCTCTTCTAAAGCTAGCAGACTGAAATATTAGTTTTAAAGCATCTCTCTGTCTCTGTTTTTATCTTCTTTCCTCTGTCCCTATTTCTTAACATTCTCTTCTTCTGGGTTCACAGAGCTTCACAATACACAGCTGGATATTCCCCCAAAGCAAACCTTATCCTGGTCTCTAAGGTGTTTGTGTTCTAATAGGGAGAAAGGGCATAGATATGTAATTCTACATAACTATGACCAGATAAACATAGACTTTGGAAAAGGACAAAAGAGAAGGTCAGAAATTGTGTAGAAGAGAAGGCCTAGAAAATGAGAAGCCTTTCTCCCCAACAATTCCTTGGATTCATGGGTAAGACAGGGTAGTATTAGCCATTGAGAGGTCTAGTCCAGTTCCCCTCCCTTCTTGGATAGAGCTCCATCTTTTCTGGTGTTTGCACAGAGCTTCTTTCTTCTGTACCCATTCGAAGAGTGAGATGGTATTGGCTTTAATTGGCCTGGGAGTTAAGGGCTCACCTTTGCTACTTTGATTCACCATGTTCAAAAGCAGAGCCCTAGGTTAACCTTTCTGTTAAAAAAAAAAGTAACAGCAATACCCACTGGGCATGGTGGCATGCACCTATAATCCCGGTGCTTGGAAGGCTAAAAACAGGAGGATCACTAGGAGTCCAAACTGTGTAGTGAGACCCTGTAAATACTGTACCAATATACATAAAAACAAAATAAAATAATTACTGAAAGAGTGGATCCCAGGGCCTTTGGGTATGCTGGCCATGATACTGCTTTTTCCTTGGGAAATTATATCCTGGTGACTTGACCACACTGTGGCTCTTGATTCTCTGGAGAGGTCTGAGTGTCTCAGGAGACACTCAGTTTGACTTAGGCAGAAGAATAGAAAGAAATACCAACACAGAGGAGGATTTAGGGGTGGGAGAGCTCCATGAAAACAAAATTCAGGGGCCAGTTTCCAAAGGGAAATCTGTGACAGCAGGGCCTTCTGTAAGAGTAGATCAGAAGACAAGGGACCGATCCCTGACCTCAGCCCAGTGTAGTATTGTCTTTCATTATTGTATTTGAGTTGTTATTAGGAGCCAGTCAACAAGTGTCTTGTAGATTATGCTTGGGTATCAAGCATTTCATCCAATGGGCTATAAAAGTATAAAATTTGTTCATGAACTAAGAAAACAGAGCTGGGATCTTGTTTTTAGTCTTATTCACTTGCTGCTGCCTAAAATCATCTTCTCCTCCTGCTTGAGTCAATGTCCCACTATTCTTGGAGGTGACTCAGATCTCATATTTTCCACATACAAAATGCCTGGGTGCAGTGGAACATTATGTACCCAGCCCACTTTTAAAGATCCAGCTAAGTGGCTCAATCCCCTGTGAAATCCCCATCAGCCCTTCCAGACCAAAGGTCTTCTTCCTCTTGACTCAACATCCACAACTCATTACCTGAAAATGTCCTTTCTACATTCATCCTTCCTTTCCATTGCAAGTATTCAGTGCCTTTGTACCTCAAAAATATTCCCACTCACAATACATTTGCTAATTTCAGCAAAAACAATCCTGCCATTCTGGATTTCTTTTTTGAATGAAGTAGTGCCTTCCTGTGGCCTTCTCATCTCATGGTGAGGGGTCACATGCTCGGCTTGTCAATGCCACATCCTCACTTTTTTTTTTTGTCAGGCGTGCGAGCACAACACTATAGTAAATTATGTGTGTGTAACTCAGTGGCAAAATACATTATGATGCCTTAAATGACAGTGATCTTAGAGTCCCGTACACATGCTTCAGATACTTTTTACTTAGGTCTCTGTTTTTAATAGAAGTGTGATCTTGAATAGGCTACTTAACTTTTCTGAACCTTAGTTTTCCCAGTTGTAAAGAAGGTTCAAACTGTGCTGCCTTTCACCTCTGTGAGCTTGCATACACCATGTCTTCAGCTTCACTTCCCATCCACAATTTACTGACGAAACATTGCATTTTTCAGGCATCAGCTTAGATGTTATTACTCCTTATGAAGTCCTCAGCACTTAAAGAATAGTTGTCTCTTCCATGTGCATACTTAGTATATTGCCTCTGCCCCCTCTCAGCACTTAGCCTCTGAACTGTCTGTTTCTTTTGCCTTTTCTTCACACACTGAGAAACTGAAAACTCTAGGAAGAGAGTTTGGTAACTAGTATATTCCTTCTTTGATCTTCCCCTTTCACTTTTGACCCAAGGAAAGTGAAAAAGAAAAGTAAGCCACATTGGGTGAGGAACTCATGATTCTAAGGTTGTGAAGAAGCACTGGTATCTCATGAGTGCTTATTAGCTTGCTCTAAGCAATTTGTTCATCAAATCACTGGCTCCACCCCAGCATGGCACTAGGCACTAGGCACTGCACATTGATTTGTTTTGATACACAAGTTGTGTGATCCGCCTTCTGATTTGATGCTAAAGCCCAATAGTTTCCAATCTCACGAGATTTATGGCCAGTTTTGTACATGTGGTTACCCAAATATATAAGAGAATTTATTTTCCTAGGGAATTCCCATCAGTTATGGCAATCCCACTTTGTTTAGCACCCATAGTTGTAAATATCTTATTTTACAAACTCAGTAACATGAAAATTTATAATAACAATCTAGGCACTTCATCATAAATAGAGCAATAATCACTATGGTGCTATCCTCTATTTATTTTAGATGCCAATAACATTTGTTGTACATGATAGTTTAGAGAGAAAGTTCTGGGGTCAGATGGCCCATGTGCCAACCCCACCCCTGTTATGCCCTAACTGTGTCATGCTAAGGAAGGCCAGTTCATCCTCTGTGCCTCAATTTCCTACTCTATAAAATGCAATCATATCGTTTGCATTAGAGGATTACTGTGTGAGTTAAATGACCTAACATGTAAAGGCTTATAGCAGTGCCTAGCAGCTGCTGTGAATACTCTATAAATTCTGACGATTATTATTTGCTAAAGATGAGTCAAACATAAGAAGAGTGTTTGGATAAGATTACCTTCACATTTCCTGCCAATCCTGAAGTCCTGTGTCTCTAGAGTTTCTCCAATCCCTCAGCATTCTTATTCAGTAGGGAGGGGGCAGCATTATCCACATTTTACAAACAGTGGAATTGAGCTATAGAGCAGCAATATGTCCAGTAAACGAGTGGCAGTAGGGCTCAAGTTTGTAGGGTTTAATACAGTACTAGGATCTCACTGAGGGGGATGTGACATTGTGTATATAAAAGTGAGTTAGATATTCTTTTGAGCTTGAGAGCAGTGACTCCCTGAGGTCCCTTCTCTGCTGAGGTTCTCTTTATGTGAAACAAGGTCACTTCCATCTCTCTTCCTGAGATGATCCTGCAGTCTATCTTCCCAGGTAGTTTTCAAACTAGCTTTCAGAAAAGCTACATTGCAGAGTGGGATGAAGTACTAGTTAGTTACAGTACCCTTGGTCCTGGAACTCCCACCTCCATCCTGGTGTGCGGAGCGTACCCCTTCCTGCAGGCCCTGAGTCCTTGAGGGATTCCCTCTACAATGTTAGGGCCTTAAAATTCCTGGCAACCTCACTATTGTTAAAACATTCTGCTCCCAACTACAGCCCCCAGATCCCAGTCCAAACAACTAAATCCTTTGCCCACAATAAACTTGTTTTGCTATTGTGGGCAAAGGATCCTCAAAAACTCCTTCCCTTTCCCTCACTCTTCCCACTGTGTGATCAGAGGGAAGACTGTCCTCTTTAGGCCCTGGGCTGTGTGATGCCAGCCCCCAAGCCTGTGGGTGCAGGAAGTCACCCATGCCTGCACCAAGACTGTTCAAGAGAACTTGAGATGCTTTTCTTTTCTGTCCACTAGGGGGATGCTTGCAGAGATATGGAAAAAAGAGGCTTAAAAAAATATGCTGCTGAAATTTCAGCAAGAGAGGAAAAGAGAGAGCGCATGAGAGAGAGAGAGAGAGAGAGAGAGAGGGCGAGAGAGCGAGAGCTCCAGACTTCCCATCTCGCTCACGTCAGAGGCAGGAACCGACTGTGCTAAAAGCTGTTGGCTCAACACGTAGAGACAGACAGGAGCAGATCCAGAGAGAGGGAGCGAGGAGGGGGGTCTTTCCTGACCCAAGGAATTACCACTAGTGGAGTAAAGCCACCTGACTTTTTGATCTTATTTTGGTTGTCTCTTCTTTCTCCTTCCACTCGCAGCCCTGCTGTGGAGCCTCCTCTCAGGAAAGGAGGAAGGGAAAAGAGGGCGAGCGGTGGGCTCTTAGGAGAGAGCGTCAGCTGGCTCCAGCCCTAAGAGACAAGAATTCTCTTCGCAGGCATCTCCTCTCCCTCCTGGCTGCCCACCCACAGCCCGGTAAGTCCAGAGCACTCCGCTCCTTCCCTTCCTTGCTAGCGTATTTCAGCACCAAGGAGAGCGATGAGATGCGTTTTGGTTCCTGGGTGTCTGTTCCTGTAAGGCGTTTGGCACCGAGGTGGTATCTCTCTCTGCTGCCAGGAGAGCTGGGTTCTGTGTAGGAACAGAATGGTGCAAAACTATGTCTACTGAACGAAAGAGGGATGTGGACCCCGGGCTTGCGATGCGCGTGAGTGCATTTGCGTGTGTACTGTTGCATAAGACAGGTGAGGGCTGAGCTCAGTTGCTGGCGGTTTCCGTGCGCCTCCGTGTGAGGCTGCTCTTTTTATATGTAGATGAGTGCTGGGAAATTAATCGTGCACCTTCTTTAACTCTTTCCCGACAAGCCCTCCGCGGTGGGAAAGTGCTGGAAAGGAAGCCTGGGGTTTGAGAGTGAATGTAGAGTTAAAAGTTATGCTCTTCCAAGGGAGCCTGGAAGAGGTGATTTTTTAAATGTCAGTTTCTCCAAGATTCTCTGGCTCCTTGCCATGGAGAGAGCCCAACCTGACCTTTTACTTTTTCTGTTGGTTTGAATTCATGCCAAGGGCGTGGGTACAACAGGTTAGGCTCATGCTGGGGCAGTTTGGGGGCTGAGGTCTCTGTGATTTGATGGCGGTGGGACAGTGCCTGTGCCTTGAGCCTCGCACAGGTTGGCTGCGTTTGCAAGGAGGCAAGAGGTACCCTTTCCACTTTTCTCTAAATCTTGGCTACGTGTGTTTGGAAAGAGGACAAAGTCTATTCTGCCCTATTTTCTGGGGCATCTGGCAGTGAAAAACAGCTCAGAAGAAAGGCTTGCCTCTGAGTGTCTGGAGAAGCAGAGATGAATTTAGACTGGCCTTTGGCTCAGAAAGATCGCAGCGAGGCTCTGTGTTCCTCCAGCACTGAGGCTCCCCTAACAGGGGCTCCGCATGGCTTCGTACTCCAGTGCTAATACTTTTTGCACTGCTTCCTCTCTCCTGTCTCCTGCCCCTCTGAGCATGTTCAGCTGATTACCTGTATGTGCCTTGCTTTTGCCTCCGAGACACTATCTACCTCCTCGCCCCTTCAGTCATACCCAAACCTACTTGGTGGGGAAATTCAACAAGTGGTGTTGGGGATTTTCTTCAAGTCATGCAAGCCTGTCTCCCAAGGGGGATTTTTAAAGAGATGTGGCTTCTTGTAAGTTCAAGCTTTGCCTTGATTTGGCCTCCAGCTCTGTAGGGCTGTAGTTGCTTCACTTAAATATATTAAAGCAGGGGAGGTCCAGGGGTTGTGATGGCGGTTGGTTGTTTTGAACTGAGCACCTTAAGCACAACCTCCAAGAAGAAGAAAAACTTCGCTGAGTCTGCTTGGGAGCCTTCTTTGGTGAGAGATATAGTTCTAAGTGAAGTGGTATTACTTTCTTTTTTATTGTGCCTGCCACCAGCTCCAGAAATCCAAGTGTCTCAGAATGGCAGGTAGTAGGATGTAGTGATGTCAGAAGTTGTAATGGGAGGGGGAGAAGATTGAAATAGACAAATGCAGACAATCAGAAACCAACTCTGACTCATTCATATTTCAAATTCCTAAATCCTCCTGTCCCTAAAATTCTTCTGTTTGAACAAGTGAGCTGATGAATTTATGCATGACATGTCTCTAGGGTTTTTTTAAAAAAAGAATCATGACCTGGCAGTGGACACTGCCCAAAGCCACCACTTATTAGGGCAGTCACTATATTTAGTGATCATTATCTCATTAATGACCCTAAATTCTCTCTGAAGTAAGTACTCAGTGGCATTATTGGGTCCATTTTTTAAAAGGAGAAACATAGCTGTTTAAAGTGTTAGGCCAGAGGTTAGCCAAAGCAGAAATAGAACTTCTGGTCTACTAATCTCATTGCCTGCAAAATGCAAAACTGCTCATGTGTGGGAGAGCATCCACAGCAGGTTGACTTGCCACCAAAACCTTTCAGTAGCTCCTGTGGAGCAATGGCTTCCTCTGGGAAGAGAGTCGGCCCAATGACTCCAGGTACTGCTGGCCTGTAGGAGAATGGCAGAAGCCAACTAAGAGCTCTGTGCTTACTGTAAAGAAAGAGCCCTGGGATGACAGTCACCAGGCTGAACTGGCATGACCTGATCACCACACTTGGCTACTTCCAGAAATCCCAGCTGAAAGCACTCTTCTCAGGGAACATTGTCAGAGATAATCATCTGTGAGTTCATGTGTTTGATGACTTTTTCTCCTATGAGCCTTCTCTGAAGCAGACTCAGTGTTCCCTTGTGGCACAGAATGTGTGTGTGGATGCAAACTCAACCCCCAACCCCCCAGATGGAACCTTTACCCCTCTAGCAATCCTAGCTTCTTGTCTGGTCAGAATTCTGGAGAGAAAAGCCACCATTTTGTCACGTTCAGCTCTCCTTCAAAAAGGGAAGAGTACCCTATTGGGTTGCCTCTGAGACCTTGAGAGACGAGGGTTTGTGGGGAAAGGTATAGCGGAGGAGGAAATCAGCACCCTGCTTTGTTTGCCATGGGTGTAGACTGTTATCTCATACCTGGAAGATGGTAGACTTTGCATATAAAATATTAAATATTTAGATTACTACTTTTTTTTTTTTTTTTTACAATTGTGCATACTCACTGGGCCTCTCCACAAACAAGATATACAAAATTCCCTTGCACTGCCTTCTGATTCAACTCTCCTCTCTCAACTCCATTACTTTTTTATGTATTTGGTACAGGGTCTATGGGTCTACAGGATCTTACTACATAGATTGGACTCATAGTGATCTCCTGTTTTCAAACTACCAAGCGCTGGGATTACAGCAGTGTGCCACTACACCCAGTCTCAATCACAGTCTCAGCACACCCCAGGGGTGGGGCCAGCATGGCAAACTCCGTTACTTTTTGTCATCTACCACCATGGTGTACATTAATGCACTGCGCAACAGAAATGTAGGGCTGAATGTATTACACGGAGATGTGGATCTTCAAATTTTAGGAGAGCCTTTTGGAGTTCTGAAGTTACTATTACTGGGTGCATAGCAGAAAAGCTGAGGAGGAAATGGATTCTATTCATTAGTTCAAGGTCATGGTGTTAGAAAGCCCAGTGGTCACTTTCACTGCAGATACAGAAACCTACAATCAAGTCCAAACAGGAACTGTGAAAGGCACTCCAGGCCCGTCTATGAGCTGACCTGACTTACTTGATGATACAATTCATAGTGATGATGTTGAAATTTCTATTAAAAATGTGAAATTCAGTATTCAGGAGACTGGTCATGAGTCACCCCATCTGGCCCCAGAAGAGAGAGCTGAGGGAAGAACACCAACATGAGCCTACATAGTAGGGAAAGAGAAAAGAGTTCTCTGTGTTAGCTCTTACGCCTTGACATTCAGCTCCATCCACAAAGGTCATGACTGCTGAGGGTGATGTTCCTCCTTACTCAGGAGTGGTTGTAGAACCAGATGTTGCTAGTTGAGACACATGGGTCATTATAGGTCTTGCCAGGGATCTCTGCATTCAACTTCCTCCCATCCCTGGGCTGTGCACTCAGGTAGGGAATGTTGCTTTCTATTTTATCATTAAGAAGTAATGGACTTATCAGAAGGTGTTGATGACCTTGTTGAACAGACAGATGTTTGAGAGTTGTACTTGTGTGTGTATGTGTGGCATCTACACAAGCGCACACACACACACACACACACACCTCTTATCCTGTCATCTTGCCTGTCCAGTTCTCTTCCTTACATTCCATTTCCAGTTTAACAAGCACTAGATAAAGTTGAGGCATTCAGTTTGAGCAGGAATTCTCACTTAACTCAAGAAGTAAGAGTTTCTAGCAGATTGGTTGACAAATCAGTCTGTAATGAACTTCAAATCTGGGCCAGGAAAGTCATGGACCTGTTTACATGCTGGGTGAGGAGCCTCCTTCTCTGCCTGCCTCTACTCAGAGACATTTACTATAGCTTCCACTGCTTTTGCAGTGCTGGAGATTCAACCCAAGCAAGGCCTTGTGCATGCTAGACAAGTGTTATACTACTGAGCAAATTCTCAGCCCACTAAAGCACTTGGCTCCAAGGCTTCACCCATGCTTGGGTTCACTTTCCCCTGAGCATGCATGGATCAGCTATTTAATGAGAAGCTTTTGCATCATCTCTCCCAGTTAGGATCCTACAGAGTAGATTGTGGGCTGCTAAGCCATCAGATCACGGCAAATTATAACACTGGCAAAGTGAGGAAATTTAGACAAACTCAAATCTAGGCAGAACATGGTATAGGATACAGAAGCTAAATAATGTCCAGAAAACTGATTGCAGTAGATGGCTTGGCAGAAGAGCAGAGATACCTGAGTCTCATCCTGATTTTGAGCTATGTTAATAAAGATGAGGTTTACCTAATTAGAGTTTCATCTTCTTAAAAGCAAGTCCAATGGGGAAGGAGTAACTGCAATAGAGTTGTTTAAAAACTATTTCTTACCATGGATAAGACTCGCTGCATCCTAATCTTGGAACATGACTGGGGGCTAGAGCAGTATTGATGATTTTTAGCACTATAAGTAATGAGTATGTCAGTTGGCAAAGGGAATTCAACAACTTTACTCTTTGCTTTCTCTTTTCTCTCCTTTTTATTTTATTTATCTCTGGTCATTTTTAAGAATATAGTTTAGTGCTTTTAAATACATTCACATCATTGCATAATCATCACCATTACCTATACTCAGAAATTTTCTTCTTCCTAAATGGAAACTGCATGGATTGGGCTATAGATCCCCACTTCCTCTTTTCCCAAGCCTTTGCAAGACACCCTTGACTTTATGTCTATGAATCTGACTACTGTATGAACCTTGTACTAGTGGAATCATCCAATATTTGTCCTCTTCTATGGCTTGTTTTATGCAACATAATGTCTTTGGGGATCCTTTGTGTTGCAGTATGTCCATGTTTCTTCACTTTTTATAGCTGCATAATAATCCATTGTAAGCCCCTACCACTTTTCTTCACCTGGTCTTCTGATGATTAACACTGCAGTTGTTTCCCCTTCCTGTGCTTTAATTCTGGCCACTGCTTTCCTCTCCAACCAAAGGGGAAGGAAGGCTCCCTAGTCATAGCTCTGACTGAGCTAAAATATCTCCCTTTCCTAAGCAGTTCAAGCAGGAGGCTTCCTGATGTAAACCATTGAGGACACAAGGAGTGAGAGCACCCTGAGTGGATCTGTCTCCATACTCAGGCCCTCATTGTTTCTGTTTTAAGAGACACAATCTGAGTGAACTGGAGTCCCACATTCTCCTCTCTTCCCTCATCACAGCTCCCCCTGTCTTGTCTGAGAAGGTGCCAGCCTTCTAGGCAGACCTCTGGGTTATGTGCATCACTAGGTGAGAACCCCAAGGGACAAAGGAGCCATCAAACTTGGTACCTCTCACTGCAGCTTCAGCCCTGGCCTTGTAAGGACCCCTGACCTTAGAGCAGTGCACTGCCAAGCTCACCTGGGCCTGGTCTCTTTAATAACATCTCCTGCTCTGGTTCCAGATGACTGGGTGAAAGCTCACTATCCAGACCAGGAGGAATTCGCAGTTCTTTAATGAGGATGTGTCCCTGTCATGCTACATAGTACAAGAAAGAGAAAAGAGAAGTCTGTAGCACGGATCCAGGACAGAGTCCACCAGGATGGCAAGCGCAGCTTAGCAACGTGCCTGGGCTGGAATTCCATCTTTGACCATAGTCTGTCTAAAAATTCACATTGCTGGGCCATGACAGCCTGGATCTTTCTATTACTGCTCAGTGATCATGCTGGCTAGCATTTCCAGAGCAAGTGCTTGGCACACAGAGCGCCTTTAATAAATGTTTGCTGCTATTACTCCTAATAAGCACTTTAAATACTTTGTGTCATTTATTGGCCAAACATTGTGGCATGTGCTATTATCCCCATTTTAGTAATGAGTAAACTGAGATATCAAGGTATAAGGTAACTTGCTCAACATTTTACAGCTAAGGAGTAGAACAGGGACTGAAACTCAACATTCAACTCCTGTATTTTAATGATTTTTTTTAAGCAGTTTTGCTCTATAGTTCAGGCTGGCTTTGAACTCACTATGTAGCCCAGGCTGGCTTCAAACTTGTAGGGATCTTCTTGTCTCATCTTCCCCAGCACTGGCAATGCATCCATGGGCCACCACACCCACATTTATGTTGTGGTTATGTTGTGCTTATATTATTTTTAACCATCCATTTAGCAATAAATGGTGGTGCCCCTGTGAGTCATCTGAAGCATCTCTAGAGGATTTCACATTTTGCAGCATCGCTCTTCTTTATATATGAACACACTGAGGCTCTGCACCTTGGCTATCTATTTGGTGAAGGCCGGCAGAGCCCAGCTCGGGGCCTGGTACTACTGTCACAGGACAGGGCTGAGGGGAACGTTCTGATCTGCTGTTGGCTCCGCTCCACCCATGTCCATGGCTTGCACACTTGTTTCCCTGTTAGTGATAATGACAATGGTGCTAACCGTGCGCTCTGCTCCAACTCTGTGAGTTGGTCTCACTGGGTTCTCTCAGCTACAGGCAAATGCAGCTGTCAAGGTCGGGAGGCTGCTCTGTGAGGACCACTCTGCTGGTGGGGTACTTCCTTCCCTCATTTTGACCCCAGAACATCCCTGAAGACAGATTGGCAAGGAAACACTCAACATTTTACAGCTAAGAAGGAGTAGAAAAAGCAAGAGCCTGGTCACACCAAACTGGTGTCAATGCCTCTTCCCCAGAAAGACTAGAGGAAGAACGTAGGGAGGCTGGGGTGGGGTTTGTTAGCTTGCCTGAGGCCACACAGAGAGTAGGTGGTGGAATCCTATCTCTTTGCTGCTCTTTCGCTTGGTCATAGTCATGCCCTCTGCCACCTCACAGGGGTGACAAGGATCCCAGATGTGCACAAATCCTGAAGCAGAAAGGCAGCAAGAAGCAAGACCCAAGAGTCACTACCGGAAATGCTGGCTTTGAAGCCCTGCTCTGCCAGACACTGGCCGTACGACCTTGGGCAGTTACCTAACTTGGCTTTATCTGACATTTCTTGTCAAAAGCTCCACCTCCCCATGCCCGTTAAAAGTCTACGGAGAGTTCTGTTATCTTTAAGTGAACTAAGAGGGGAACAAGTACGAAGTGCCTAGGACAGTGCCTGGCACAGAACATGTCCTCTGTGAACAACTGTGCCACTTGCTATTTCACAGGGCCTGGGAACTAGGTACAAACTGGGGTGCTTGGCATTTTAACAAGTGAACAATTATCTGGGTTGACCTGGATTTTATATTCTCCTCCAGTGCTAATGGGTTGGGCCTGCCCTTGTTTTACATCACTTTGATTTTAGGAGCATGTGTTGGACTTTTTTTTTTTTTTTTTGTCTACTCTTTTAACACCAGGAGCCCTGCAGGTTGACATTTAAAAATATCTGTAAGATGCCTCTTGCCAATTAATTACCTAGAAATCATACCCCCTGACATTAAGTTGAGCCTTAAGGAGACCAGGGGATTTGAACCCCATTCTGCACCCAGTCTGAGGCTGGGAGCCCTTGGGTTCTTCGATCCCTCCATTCTCCCTCCAGGTTCATCTGCCATTCTGAATTTTATTTATGAAATGTCTCCCTTTCCTTTATAATTATGTTTTCCATGAGAAGAACATCTAACAGCCACCTTCTGGCTGGGCTGGAGTAATTGTTTGAATTTTTTGACGGTGTGCAATTTCAAAGCCTTGAGTTTGTATAGATTACCTTGAATTTATCTCTGCAAGTACACTGAGAGAAAAAATGCCAGCCTCGTGCAGTAAAGCCTGTAGTCACTGAGCACCGGAATCCTCTGTTTATAGAAACGAATTTCTGTAAAGCACTTACCTTAATAAGCCAGGTCTTGCCAGCCCAGCCTGTTTCAGTGCCTCCTGATGTCCCTGAGAGTTTGTCAAGGCCAAGGTCATCAGCAGTGACCAGGCCAAGGGAGAGGTGTGGGGAAGAAGTCAGCTGACAGCTCCTGCCCCCTCTACATCCTCCTGCCAGCTGGCCAGCTGTGTGCCAGTGGGAAGAGGGCACAGGCAGGCAGAGGAGAGGGCAGCACAAAGGCCAGAGAGCCATGTCTGCCCGGCGCAGGAGGCCAGGGTGGCCATCTGGGCAGAGAGAAGGGGCCCTGGAGAGCAGATGCGGAGTGTTGCGAATGGCTGTGTTGGAAGGGGCAGAGGCCAGGGCCATCTCTAAAGGCCCTGTCTCCTCGCGGTGACCCAGGCGTGTCACTGAGAGGCGGAACTTACAAATGCAGCCATAAAGCCTCCATTCAGGGCCGTATATATTTATAGAGATATAAATGAAGTTTAATGCTGGTGAAACTCACTATAAAAGCGGAAGACTTCATCTGTGTCCGTACTTCAGTGCACATCTGCGCGGAGCTCCCCACCTCTCTGGGCGCACATGCATCCGCGGACCAGCTGCGCTAGCAGCCACTGGAGGTTGGGGCTGGGGGCTGGGGGTAGGGGGGCGGAGGTCCTCTGAGCACACATCGTCGTCTAGTGAGGTGCCCAGCAAGGACGCACTCCCTCTCTCATCTCTGAGTGCTGGTTAGAAGCACCGAGCAAAAGGAGAAAAAGGCAGAAGCGCTGCCAAAATCAAGCGGCTTCCAACAGTCAGGAATCTGGCTTTGAACAAAACAATTTGCGGGAGGTTGGATTTTCGTCTGCCTCGGAAGCAGCCAGGCCTGCTCCTCATAGCTCCAGATGGGTACGATTGCAAAGTCAGGCTGCCCGGCCCGAGCCCTGCGCTTTTCTCTGGTTGTGCTCCCTCTGCCCACCCTGGGCAGGCAAGACACACTGTGAAACGCTGCCCAGTCGGCTCCAGGCCTGGCTCTGCTACCCAATGGCCGAGTGGCTCAGGGAAATCACTTGACTTCGCTAAGCCTCTGTATCCTGGTACATGAAATTTGCGACATAGTTCCCATTCTCTCAGAGTTGGGCGTTTCAGCAGACATCGTTTCTACGTGCAGGCTTGCAACAGCCCTTGGTAGCAGCGCAAAGAGGGTCTTCAGTCAGAATTCGCACTCAAAGAGTATCTCTACAGCAGAGCAGGCATGGCTGAAAGGTAGAGGTCGGGGCCATGCGCTCTATAAGCAATGACTGAAAAATAGGATATGTGTTTTTAAAAAAAATTATTACAGAGCTGGGAACATAGCTCAGGGGTCTAAGTGCTTGCTTGGCAAGCACAGGAATCGGGGTTGGATCCCTGGCATCACAGGCCTTGCTGCCCCTGGGAGCCTCAGCCATGCTGTGCAGGCCGCTGAGACTGGGCATGGTGGCAAAGGCCGGTAAACCTACCGCTTGGGAGGCTGAGACAGGAGGATCACTATGAGTCCAAGCTGTGTAGTGAGACCCTGTACCAAATAAATAAATAAATAAATTTCTAAAAATTATTACAGTAAAAGACACATTGTCCTTGATCTCTCTGCAAAATCCTTTCTCTCACGTGGAGTGCACTTATCCCAGCATTCTGGCTACTTTCAGAAACACTTCTGAAATTCCTTTTTCTTGAGTGTTTTTACGCAGAGTGATCGAAAAGACAGTGAATGCGGCTGGCAAGTGCCCCGGGCTTGTCCAAGCATCTCAGGGTGTCCTCATCCATATTACTTACTAGACCTGACACTGTAGGCCCTGGCTCTTCCCCAAAGTCAAAATGACCATGAAAGGTGAATGTTTCAAATTGACTCAAGACCTGCAGGCAGCCCTGAGAGTGCAAGTGAAGACATCTGAAACCCAGGATTTCTAGAATTGCTTTAGAAAGTGGTGCGAGGGGCGAGACAAATAGGTTCAAAAGAAAGGGAAATATTTTGAGGGGGATTCTCAGCAACATGCTCTTCCCTATATCTATTTTTAAAATTCAACACTCTGCATTTTTCAGTCTTACCTGGTATGTTCTCCTCCTGAGCCGAGGAGGCTCCATGAGGCCTGAGAGGAGCTGTAGGAGCAATGAGTCCCGCGGGCTGGGATGGCTTGAGCCCTGCTTTCTGCTTATGTTGTCACCAACTGTCCATGGTGCTGTGAAAGTGTCTGGGCCCATGGGCCACGGCAGCAGCTCTGGGGAGCTCTGGAGTTCTTATTTCCTTGGAGTGGTTCTTGCAGTGGGGGCCTGTCAGTGTCCTTGGACCTGGGTCCTTGGGAGGGAAGAGGCAGCTCATGGGGGCACTGTCTCCCTGGGTGTCAGTCTTTGTGCATCTAAAGATCTCCTTCCAAAGTTGAACCTTGAGAGGTCAGCGTATGGCACTGCAGGTGTGGGTCTCATCCTGGGTGGCCTCCATTCCAGGGAGGGGCTGTGTGGAATCTTCTGGAGGATAGACGGGGGTGCTGCCAATTTGGATCCTGATAGGCGCCGAGTGGGGGGGCACTATCAATCAATCTCTTATTAAAAGTGGTCTGAGGCACAGTGGCTGCATTATTAAAATGCAAAGTAAGGATGTGCTGTACCCTCCCCCACTGCCTTTTTCATTTGTATTTTATCAGCTTAATGTAGTGCGAATGAAAAGCTTAGGACAGCTAACCTCAGGGCAGGAAGGCAAGAGAAGAAACCCTCCAGGGCACCCACATTGGCTTTCTTGGTAGCAGCTTCCTGAAGGGACCTCCCTGGCATCCCCAGCTGCTCCCTTTGGGAACCCACCTGACACCCCCTAACTCCACAATATGGGGAAACCTGGGAAAGAGATCCAGCTCCTGCTCCTTGAGATGTGTTGACCTTTTCTTTCTAGGTTCTTAAGGTCAAATTTTGCTGGAGGGATTATTCATGGGTGGCAAAAGCCTGCTGAAAAGGTTAAATAGCCTTTCTGTTGCTGAAGTTTAGCATCTCAGCAACCAGCCTGAGGGGGCTCTGGCTTGGCCAGGCAGGGGCTGTGGTGAGGTTCAGATCTTTTGGGCCCATAAATCACCATAAACCCAAACAATCCTATGCCTCTACTCAGCAGCTGGAAACTGCTAGCACTTACAGGATAAAAGCTGTTCTCAGGCGGAGATGTAAGTTCTTCGTGCGCAGGAGCAAATGAAATGGACACAACTGGTTTTTGAGTGAGATGCTCTGACTATGCCCACTTTATATTATTTTTTGACATTTAAAATTTTTTTATTAACAAGTAACAATTATACACACTTATATAAAATAGTGTATTTCAATTTGTGCATACAATATTACTGATCAAATCAGAGTAATCAAAATTTCTATTTCTTGTAACTAGTTTTTGTTTGGAGTGTGTGTTCCTCCTTTCTAGTTATTCTTAATATATATAATAGATGACAATAGTCACTGAGATCTGTGAGGGAACACTAGAAATTACTATCTTCAGCATTTTGGTACCTGTTATCAAACCTTCCCATATGCCTTCATCTGTACCCATCTCTTCTCTTTCCTATCACACATTCCAATCCAGAAATGGGCATCTGAGATGAACACACACTTCTCAGAGAAAGAAATTCAACGAACCTATAAATACATGAAAAAATGCTCCACATTGCTAGCCATTTGTGAAATGCAAATCAAAACAACACTTAGATAGCATCTCACCCCAGAAAGAATGGCTATCATAAAGAAATCAACCAACAACAAGTGTTGGAGAGGCTGTGGGGAAAAAGGAACCCTTCTCCACTGCTGGTGGGAATGCAGATTGGTGCAACCATTATGGAAAGCAATGTGGAGGCTCCTTAAAAAACTAGAGCTGGAAATCCCATTCAATCCAGCTATCCCTCTACTGGGAATTTTCCCAAAAGAACTGAAAACATCATACCATAGTGATATCTGTGCACCTATGTTTATAGCAGCCCAATTTGTAATAGCCAAATCTTGGAAACAACCAAAATGCACATCATCTGAAGAATGTTTCAAGAAGATGTGGTAATTTATATAATGGAATATTACTCAGGTATAAAGAATGATAAACTAGAAGCCTTCTTATATAAGTGGATGTATCTTGAACATATACTCATAAGTGAAATAAACCAGACCTACATATGTAAATATCGTATGGTCTTCCTAGTGTAAGAGCTCAAAAGAAGAAATTTTAAAAAGACTATGCCCATTTTACAGGTGGGAAAACTTAGGCACTGTGTGAGTTTTTCTCTCAAGACACACAGATGGTAGAGGTGGGGTTTGAATCTAGGTTGTCTGCTCTTACTGAGCATAATTTAGGAATCTTCCAAACTCCCTGTTGACTGCAAGAACTAGGAGTCCTTGCAAGCTTGGCTTGAATTACAAAGGGCAGGTTCAGAGCAGCCGCCCCTTCTGGGGCTCAGGCTGTCCCTCCTACGTGCCCTCCCTGAGGGTGTCATTCTTTAGGCTTGCAACAAAGCCCCACCTAACTCTTTCAGGATGAGGGAAGAATCCTGAGCCAAAGCCGGTGCGCTTTCTGAAATGTGCCCTCCTTCCTCCAGTCTCGCAAGGTAGCGTCAGTTCTTATCTGTGGCTTCATCTACTCTGTGGCTTACTGGGGAGCCTCTGGGCTCTGTTGTGACTGCCTGTTCACTTATGGCCGCCCCTGAACTCTGCCATGCCATCGCACAGAATGCAAGTTCTGTGATGGGCCCTCAAGTGACAGGCCTCGCTGGGCAGCAGTGTGGGATGCAGAGGTTGCAGAGCCCGATTTGTTCCTGCTGGGGCTTCTTTTTCACTTCTCAGGCCATCAGGTGTGCCCTCGTTGCAGCCAGGGCCACCAGAAGAGTGGAGGAACAGCTGGAGGGCAGAGTTCCGTTCAGTAGCAGCCCAGGCACAGCCCTGCTCTGTAGCAAGCGATGCCAGAGGTTGCAGGGTGTTGGCAAAAGAGGTGGGTGGGCTGTTCAGTGCATCAGGCTACCTGCGCAGATGCAGCGGCTACTGAGCCAAGAGACAGAAGCATCCAGGGTGGACCCAGGGGGCATGGCTGGCTGCAGGACCTGGCACGGGTGTGGTGAGAGACTCATGTTTATGCCTTGGTGAGCAAGGATGCACTGGAGAAGTGCATCACAGCCTGGATGAAGGGAGTCAGGGGTAGGCATTCATCCCAGACTCAAACAGCTCATGCGTGCAGGAAGAGGCAGAGGGAGGGAGGAGAGGCTTGGGTTCTGGAGCCGGTGAGCTCCAGCTTGGGTCCCGGCCCTGCCTCCTTATGCCTCCTCCCTGAGGTCACACAAGCCCTCTGAGACTTCTTTTCCTGATCTCTAACATGGGCATGATGATGCCTGTGAGAAATTCTGTGACAAATGGATAAGGCAAGCATATGTAGGCTCCTGGCACTTGAAAATGACTACATAAATGTGGATTCCCCTCATAGAATTAACAATTTGGATTTTTGAAGTGCCTCTTATGTTTCATACTTCTATTACATTATCACATTAGACTCAGCCATTTGTGAAGGTGAGAAAAATGAGGATTATTATTTACTCCCATTTTACAGATGGAGAATTGCTATACAGTTTCAGTGACTGTTCAATGTAGCAGAGGTAACAAGTGACAGAATTGGGGTTACAACCCCATGACCTTGCATCTTGTAGGTTATTCCTCTATAATTCCACTTCACTGTGCTAGGATAGGATGGGCCATCGAAATCACAAGGTCCAGAAGACTGAATTCCCAGATGCCCAGAGGACAGAATCAGCTCACAATAGCATGGTGGCATCTCTACAATACAGGACAGAGCCTGGGCTGCCGCTTAGAGGTTTTGACACCAGGCCTTTTGGGTCTTTCTATGGTGGGTTGGGGCAGTCTCCCAGTAGACAGGTGCTGAGTTCTCTAGAGCTGAGCTTCCTATGGGCCAGGCAGCATGGGTTTCCTTGCCTGCTCCACCCAGAACCAGAGGAGTCCGAGTTACTCATCATAGCCACTGCCCAGGGACTAGATTCCTCTCATTTCACCACTGGCCAGGGAGCATGAAGCCAGAGTCCAGCAATGTGAAGTAGCCTCCAGGGTCCCCCACCCCTAAATACACAGAGGAGGCCACTTCAATATCCATATCTAAAACAGATCTCCTCGTATGCTTCTACTTTTTTATTTATCACACTTATCATCAGCCAAAGTGGCATATACTTATTTGATTTCTTCCTTATTGTAAGTTTCCTCCCAGGTGAGTGTCAGCTATGAGAATTGGACTTTATCTGTCTTATTCACAGTTTGCTTCCTGATCCAGAATACTGACCAATGAATACTGGCTGAGTGAGTGAGTGAGTGAGTGCATGACCAAATGAATGAATGAATGAATGAATGAATGAATGAATGAACAAGTCTTCAGTTAGGACTTTCCCTTCCAAGAAGCTGCTGCTAAAGATGTGCTCTGAGTCCAGCATTCAGTTAATGGTTGGGTGTGGAGCTGAGTGGGATATGAATCCCTGTCTTTGAGGATCTCCAAGTCTGGTTGGGGGAGAGAGAAAGTTCCAATTGTAGTAGCTACCTCCTAGCATGCAGGGCTATCATGATTTGGGGATATTTTCAAGTGGACAAATACTATATAGGACACTTTTATGAGATTATTTTATAATTACCCAAAGAATCATATATAAGGAGTATAGGAAATCTGTAGATACACTAAAGACCAAAGAATCAAGTTGAAGGCCTGGATCCTAATATCCTGCATGAGTCTGACTGAAAACCTAGAGCCTATGACAAAGCCCCTCACAAGTCCAACTAGTGGCCTCGAGCCTACAACAACAATGTCTCATGCTCGCTCACTTCATAGATCTGCACTGGAAAGGCCCAAAGGTCAATGATAGAAGCTAGAAAGTCTATGAAGTGGGGCAGAGGGTCTGTGCTAGCAAGCTGACGGATCTGATCTGGAGCCAGGAAGCAATACACAAGATAAGAACCAGAGCTCCCCCAAAAGTACCACAGCCATACTCAGCAACAGTGAGGTTCTAAGCTCCTCCAGCAATAAGGAAAGCTGAGTTCCTATCAGGAAAGCCAACAGGACAAGTTTCTACAGCAGGCTGAGCAGTACATCATCTTTCCCTCTGGAGCCAGGAAACGATGCTCAAGGTGAGGAGCAGAGCTCTCCCAAACTGAACTGCAGCCATTCTCAGTGACAGTGAAGTCCCAAATTCTTCCTCTGACAAGAACAAGTTCATCAGGAAAGCCAGCATGACAAAGTCTTCCAGGACAGTGGCCCAAGAGAACTAGCAGCTTCCAACTGCTCCAACAGCTTTTCCTAAGAGCTTCCCTAACAGTCTTTCAACAGCTTCTCCAGTTTGGCTTCTTATGTGGCTGGCAACAATCCTGAGGTGGGCCTCCCACACCCAGCACCTCACTAGTTCAGTTCAGCTGGGTATAACAAATTGACCACCAGTTAACAATCCAATACAGGGAGCTCACATCTGGGAACCAGCCCTGTGAGGGGTAGGGGATTGGGAGGGAAGGGAGACAGAGGGATTTCACACTAAGCTCTCTGAGGAAGATGATGTATGGGCTGTGTGTGTGTTGAGAATTCCCAGAGCTTTGTCAGCCAAAGAGGAGAGGGGCATTCTGGGTAGAAGAAATGATGTATGCAAAAGCTCAGAGTCCATGGATGGAAGTGTACTCAAAGTTAACTGAGAAATGTGATGTAGTGCTGGGTCGCAGTAGGGGTGAGAATGGTGGGAGAAGATGCTGAGAATGGAAACTAGAATTTGACCCTCCTTCCAGAAGACCTGGGGGCGGGGGGAGAATTATCAACTTCTTGGTGCACTTTAGGTGTGAATTCTTAAACTATGTTGTAGAATGTAAGCTTGTCACTATTTTCTACCAGACAATCAAAGGCGCAGCTTAACTGAATTTTAGATACTATTGAGATATACATTTTTATCAATGACATCTTTTGATATAATGTCTTGAAGGTAGGGTCTTGGGAAAGGAAAGGGGCCCTACAGAGCCCCATCACTCATCTTTGCTGGGGTGCTGGGAGACACTGTTCTGTCCTCATTCAACAACAGAAGGCCAGTTCTCAGCCTCTAGTGCTGGTTCCTCTAGTGGCCTCCATGAAAACAACACCACTGTGAATGGCAACACTGAAGTTAAAGGCAAGATTGTTTAGTAAGAAACGGGTGGAAGGAGAAGAAAGTCTGAGACCAGAAATCTTGAATGCATCTTCTGTTTCCTTTAACTGTGGTTTATTTAAGAAAATTGTCCATTCTGTTTATTCAGCTCCTTCTCCTGTGGAAAGAGGATGTGGAGGGGAAGCTCCCGTGCCAGTGCTCCACTCTGGGGGAAAATGCTACTCTATTGATTTGTGTGTCAGCAGTTTAAATGGGGGTATTTATACTCAGGCTGAGCACCTAATAAAAATTTAAATTATCGTTTAAAAAAAACGAAATGGAGGGAAAAAAAACTCATCAAGGAACAACCTTCTAAGCAGAGTAAAAACCAACCATACACACAATTTCAGGGCCTTGGGAATGAAGCTGGAAGATTAGGATGGTGAGATTAGCCAAGATATACCTCAGGCTCCGTGTTTGCCCTTTTAATTGCTTCTGCCCCCACTCCAGACAGCTGTCCAGGTTCAGCTGCTCTGACTTTAGACCCTGGCTTCATCACTTGTGAGCTGTGTGCTTGTCATTTCTTTCTGCACCCTCTTCTTCCATTAGGTGGAGGACACAGTGGCATCACAAAAGGTGCCACTCACACAAAGCTCTTGGACACAGCGACACACAGTAGGCACTCAGCACATGTTCTTTCTTGCCTCCTCTTTCCCTTGACAGGAGCCTATGTTCAGCTTCTTCCTCCAAAGCCCCAAACCCACAGACCATTAAAATAGGATTGCAGCATGCTGCTATTTTACTTGAAAGGCTCTGAGCACTAAATCACACCTGTGTATAAATGATTGATAAGGAATTAATAAGAGAGGTGGTAGCACTTATGGAAAGCAGGAAGAAAGAAACGAAGAAAGCTTTAATAGCAGAATGTCAGAAACCAGGCCCAGGTCTCTGAGGGGATATTTCACATGACAGGAGTTCTGCAGAGGCCCTTAAATAACACCCATTAGAAAACCAGATCTTGGATTTTCTGTAAAGAAGACACTGGCAAGGTCGGAGAAGCAAGCAGGGGGTAAGGCTCTTAATGGCAGCATCAGCAGACACACATTTTCCGTGTCTTAGCCCTGACTGTGACACTAACTGTGTCTTCTCCATAGCGTTGCAAGCAGGCCTCTTCTCTCCTCCTTTCAGCCCCATGCAGTTGCACCGTTGTGGCCCCTGACCCAGCCTCATGCCCGCCATCTGCCACCTTGCTGCTCTCCTGCCTCACTTTGTCCAGCTTTGCTTCTCTCACCCATCACTGCCATTATTGTTTTACAAAAACCTCTCTAGGTTTCTGTAAGAGGCACAGGACTTCGTTTCCTGTGCTCACCTGGCAAAAATCCCACTGAGTTCAACCCAACTGCCTATCCATGCATGTGTCTGAATAGCTATGTATTCTGGAGAAACATAGAGAGTGGTGCTCACTGCTGTCACTTTCAGAAATGGCCAGAACTCCAGCAATCTCACTATGTTTTTCTAGTGAGCGATCTTACCACTCCAACATGCCTTGTCCCCTTTCTGCAGGGAATGCGGCCCTCCAGCTGTAGTCTGCTGTGGAGGGTGAGTTCACCTTGCATTCTATAGACAGGCCACCACTCCCTTTCTTTCCTGACTCTACACCTCTAGCTGTCCCTGTGTTCATCATGGTCCTCTCTGTTCCCAGTGCCGTGGGCTGTTCCTGGCCAAGCCCAGCCCTCCTCATGTGCTTGGAACCTCACATTCTCACCCTTCCAAAGGACCCAGCTTCTGCAGCGCCAACCTCTCCTCTCTTGGGTCTTCAATCTCTCCCTCACTACTGTTTTCAATAAACATAAAGATATTCTCTGAAACCTCCCTTCAAAAAGTGAAAACTAAAACAAAACCAAAACAAAAAATGAAAACTTTTCTTGATTCTGCTCTCCATCAAATTACCATATGATGTGTTAGCTCTTCTCTGCAGCAAAGCCTAGAGAAACGTTGCTGTTCTGGATTCATACTTTCTGTCTTCATGTAACCAGGCTTCCATTTCCCTACCTCCAAAGGGAGTGCACTTGGCAAGGTCCACAGTGACTTCTTTGTTGCCATATCTCATATTCATCTTTCTGTTTCTTTGTACCTGGCCTCTTGGTATCATCAGATAAATGTTCTTTTCTGTAAACCACTGTCTTTTCTTTGTTTTGGTGGTATGCTTTTCTCAGGTTTTCCTTCTATCTCAAAGGCAATAACTATGTTCTTTGTTTCCAGTCTCTAAAAATTAGAAGCTCTTGAAATTGACCATGGACCTCTTTGTCTGCCCTATTCTTGCTCTCAGCTCTGGAGACTTCATCTGGCCAACACATCAGTGACTACCATTTCTGTGTTGTTCTGGCATCTCTCTGAACCCCAGCCTGGGTAATTCAGAAGTCTCCCTGGCAAATCTACTTTGATTTCAGTTAAGCTTTCCAATTTAATATGACCCCAAATAACTCTTCTACACTTTTTCTTTTCCATAAAAGCTACTACATTTGCTCAACCATATCTATTCATTATGGTCACAGGGTTGGGCCTAAGATAGAGGCAGTTAAACACAAAGCAAATAAAACATACACTGTGTGAAGAGCTAATTCAAGCCAAATAAGTAGCTAAGCCTAAAAATACAAAGGTAAGTACAAGAGAAGCATCAAAATTAAGACAAGGGAGGTGATAAGGACCTTTCCGCCAGGAGGAAGGCATGTGAAGTGTGTTCATCTGTTCCTTTCTAACCTCGGAGGTTGGACTTGAAAATATACACAAGTACAGAATAAACTGGTTTCCAGCCCTCTGAAGTCAGTACCTAATATTCTTTAGATCTTAAGCCCACAAAGCCATATGCTTAAAACAAGTCCCCAAGTTCTGCCTACAATATAAGGCCAAAACAAAGAAAGGACATTAACAATTCCACTTCCGGAATCCCCTCAGTGGTGGGGGGTGATAGCACCACAAGAATTTTTCTCCTAGTTATTTCTAATAAAATTCTCTTAACTTTCTCCCTTTGTTTACAACTTTATGAGACAAAGAGCTCGTGTGTGTACACATTAACTGTTTCACTACCACCCTCAGCTCCCACTCAGGCAAATTGCAAAAACTTCCAAATGTGGCCTCTGATTCTGCTCTTCCCGTGAAGCCAATCTATAATTACAATTAAAGTGATCTGTTAAAAGCATAAATCAGATTACACCATATTGCCCCCTTCCTTTTAGTTCTCACATTTAAAATCATCCTGACCAATGCAGTCCTACCCAATCCTACTTCTACATGCCTCTTTGATCCATCTGATATTTCTTTTAGCCCATTTTCTCTGTTCCACTTCTTATGGAGGAAGATACCACCCTATAGCACCTGAAGACATTGCAATATCTGTCTTCTGAGTTCAGAGAAATCTTTGGAATCATCTAATTCAGTTCCTTTGTTTTATGGACTGGGAGATGGATCCCAGCCTGGGGAATTCTCATGGCCAATCAGGTCTTTTTCCACTAGAATGTGTAGACTCCCTGCCTTCTGAATGGTCTATCACTACCTCCTTTCATAAACTGCAGTGTCCTTTGCCTTAGTGATCTGCTCTGGGGTTCGGTTCATTCTCTGTTGCAATTTTAAGCAAGGTCCACTTGATGGACTGTATGTGTTATTGTATAAATTGCAGTCCTTGTAAATGACTGTGGAGAAAGCTGGCATTTTGACAAAGGTCACACAAATCCAAAGTTCCTGAGCAACGCACAACCTCCAAGAAGAAGAGTCATCATTTCTTTTTGTCCCTGCATGAACTGCAACATAAACAATAAGCTTAAACTTTCATAAAAATTCCCATGTCATTGCTTGGGCAAGCCCCCTGGGGAAACCTGGCAGCCCCAGCGAGCGCTTAGGTTGAGAGGCTCTTCACTGCGGTCTAGTGCTCATCCGTGGCCTCCTCACGCCTTTGTTTTCACTTGGCTGTCACTCCTTGCATGCCCCACTGGGCCTCATTCTGGCTGAGTTCCCTAGCCCTGCCCACTTCCACCTTTTTGTTGATTCACCTGTAATCAAGGATTATTTGTGTATCCGATTGACTTCACTGAAAAATAGTTATTGCTTCAGAGGATTTTATATCATGCTATCATATAAATTATTTTGCAAAGTAACAACTTTTTAAAAAATATCTAGCCTTTGGGATGATTTGGGATCTCATTTTTTTTCTGCTTTTCACCTTATATTTTATTTTATTGACCTGCCATGGAGTCCTAAGATTCTGTACCTCAGTGCAGATATTTTCTGGGTACTTGCTACTTGCCATCAATAAAATGAGGCTCAGTCATAGCATATTCTGCGTGTACATGCATTTGTTCTGACCACACACAACAAGGATAGGGTATCCCTGGTGAAAACTCTCTGAACTTCACCTTCTGACCCTTATTTGATTATGTATTCTTTAGGAGATGGAGAAGAGAAGTTTGGGTGAAATTTTACTTTCATATTGAAGTCTGAGGCCAAACTGCTGAGAGATTCTCCAAAATATATAATTTTTTAACTTAAAAATATGAAACAGCAAAACTAGACTTTCTCCTCATCTCCATAATCTCCAATAATGATTTTAATATTCTGTTTCCTGGCCTCCTATAAGTCTTGGCTTGTCACCTCGTAGAAATGACACCTAGATCTTCTGTGGGGTAAAAATCCATAGGCTGCTGCTGGGTTTGGCCTTTGATTCTTTTTTTTTTTTTTTCTGGGAATTGAACTCAGGACCTTGTGCTTGCCAGACAGACACTTACACCACTGATCTATCTCCCCAGCCCTGGCTTTTGATTCTTACCTGGGCAATATTTGAGATTTCCTTGATGATTGTTGTTTTAACATACACAGCAGTACTAATTCTTATATGTACTTGTATCATGTTTGCTATCATTTAAAGAATCAATTTCTGCTTCATTTATTTGCCTGTTCTGAGAAAGATGAAATGGAATCCTCACAGTGGTTCCTAAACACTTGAAGCTCCTTGTCCCCATTACATTGTTTGTGTATTTGGCTCCTCAGAAGTTCTCTCCTCAAGCCACTGCCATTTCAAAGACACATTCTCTTAAAAACAAGGCACAGAGACTCCAGGACCTGTCCTAGGTTCTGAATTTCCTATCACAATAAAGGGTTCTGAGTTTGTGAGCCACACATTCTATGGGAGACAGCTGACAAATCCATCACCAAACTCTACTGACTTTACCTCCTTAGTGCCTCTTCTGTCTGTTCACTTCCTCCTCCTCTTCTGCTTCCTCTTCTCCTTCTTCTCCTCCTTCTCCTCTTCCTCCTTCTTCTTTCGTTGGTACCGGGAATTGAGCTCAGGAACCTGCTCTTGCCAGGCAGGCACTTTGGCTGCTGAGCTGCATCCCCAGCCCATGCTTGTCCATTTCACTCCATCTCCAACCTAAACTTTATTCAAACTATCCCCATGTTTACCCCATTACTATGAAAATGATTCTTTTCCTGTCTTCCACACATTCTTTTTAGCTGTTGCCATCTCTCTCATCCTTCTTTTCCTCCTCATTCTTCTGTTTCCTCTTCCTCTTCCTGTTCACTTTGATTTTTAAATTTTATTTTCAATGAATATTATGAATGAAGAAGCAGATGTGGAATGAGCTACTGTGGGTTATGGTCATTGTGGGTGTTGAACTATGATGTGTGCTGTGAAACCATAGTGGTTTTGGTTGTAGACTGTGATACAGTGTGCTCATATTTGTTGAGAACCCTGGTTCTGCTACATCAGATTTACCATTCAGTTGCTGTGGGCTTTGTGGTGATGACTTCATAGCACCTCATACTGAGGGAATGGAAGCTATTGATGGCTTCACGTTCAAAGACTTGCGTGTGTCTGGAAGGCATATGACAGATGCTTTAGCTACAGAGACTGCCGAAGTGTAGGCTCAGGGTGTCAACAGCTCCAGTGTCAGGCAAGAGCTGGCTTTGTGCTTTATAGACCATGTTGTTTCATTGTGTCTTCAGCAGTTGAAGGGGGCCTGTTGCCATCCTTTACAGTTTTAGTGGCGATTTCATTAGTAGCACATTTGGTTTTATTATTTTCCTGCTTAAAATCTTTAGGTACTTCCCACTGACCTTAAAACATAAGCATAAATCCTCAGTGAGACCCTGTCTTACCTGGCCTCTGTGTTCTCTAGTTTTGTTCTCCCTCACTCTCTGGGATCCAACCACACTTGGCTCCTTTAAGAATTCTGCAAAGCCCCTCAGGTTCAGTTCCATCCCATGTTCCTCCCTTTTTGCCTTTCCCCTCCTTCTGTGCCCACTCTTCATACTCTTCTCTCTGGCATTGCAGATCTCCTGTGCTGTAGGAGAGAGGGAGGTATCTGAGTGTACTCATCTGCATCTGCAGAACTCAGCTTGGACCCCCCTTCCTCCAGAAAGCTATCTCTGTTTCTCTAGACCTGGCAACTACCCTACGAAGTCAAGCAACAAAATGTCAGCAGGATTCCAGAGACACTGCCATGTGTCTCTTTCTGACTACAAACCTTTCCCTTTACAGAGACCCAGACACTCTGCTTTACTAAATTCATGCTAATGGTGTCTTCACTTCTGAGAATTTAGAATTCATCAATTTAGAAATATACACAGCTTATAAGACTGGGCATGGTGGCACTTGCCTGTAGTCCGGTGCTTGGGAGGCTGATAACAAGAGAATCACTATGAGAGTCTGATCAGTGTAGTAGACCCTGTGGACCCTGTACTATATACAGAACAAAGAAATATATACAGCTTATGCATGTAATAACAATTTTTATCCACTTCGACAAAATATTAACAATAAAATAAATTCCACATACATATCAACTTCATTTGCAAATTTATCAGTTTAGAAGTATGCTTGCTAGCCATGTGCATATGAGATTACTGAATTATTGACTCTATTTCCCAATGTACTCTAAGCTCTGGAAAAGCAAGGATAGCGTCTCTTTGACTCACCTTTGTATTCTCAAGGGTCTTCTCATTCCTCAGCACATAGTAAGGATACAAAAAGTATTCAGAGACCCAGTGAATGGAATGATGCCAAGAATGACTCTAGACAAAGGCTGAGCTATTAGGAAGGACTATATGGCAGCCCTTTTGCAGAAACAAGATGCAAAGTGGGGTGAGGAGATTCACTATGCAGGAGGAACATGTTAAAATTCAGCTATCATTTTCCTCCCCAACACCTTAAATAAGAAAGGTGACTGACAAAAGTACGCAGGCAATGGTTATGTCTATTTTCACATCTATTTTTTTGTGTATCTAACTGCTCATTTGTCTATCTCTGTCCAACCAACCATAAGATATACAAATAGAGAGCTACTAAAATATACTGGAGAAATAGAGCATCATGGAATAACAGTGTGGGAAAAATGGTCAATCTCACAGGCACTCACAAGTCCTGGTCCTCAGTCCTGACCTACAGGAAGGAACCCTGTCTCCATCAGCAACCCTCATGGGAGATGGTGAGAAGAGACACCATGTCTCAGGAATTTGATCCATGGGAGAGCAAAACCATGGCAGGATCCTCGAAACACATGAATTATGCACAGATCAAGTGAGAAAAGGGGAATAAGAGGAAGTAATGCCCAGAGAACAACCAGCATGGAAAAGAAGTTCTCCATGCTCAGGAGAGGCTGGGGAGAGGAGAGGGATACAGACCAAGCAGCCTCAGGACAGGGTTCCACTCAGGTAGCAGAGGAAAGACAGCCAACTGGTCCTGTGCAAGGGATGTGAGGACACCGGGGGTGGGGTGGGAGTTCTGCAGCCCTGGTGTGGGTAAACAAGTCCTTACATCTGAAAGCCATTATAGCTAGAGTAGCAGTCCTACAGCTCATGACTGAGTTTAAAAATAAATCCTGCTGCCAGGCTCATTACTGTCCTGGGATTGCAAGAGAGGAAAAACACATCGGCTGGGAGGCAGAGGTGGGGGCGGGTTCAGGGGCTGGCATTGTTGAAAGGGGCTCAGAGAGTTCTGGAGGGAGGGGATAGGCTACCTGCTAGGAAGTATTGATCTATGGCATGGCTGTGTTTGGAAGTGTGAGGAGTAGAAAGAAGAAAGAGCCTGATCCTCAACATCAAAGAGATGGGTCGAGTTGTGCTAAGCGGAGAGGTGACCCATTGTGGGTAAGATGCAGGGGCAGTAGAGGGAGGAAGGGAATCCAGACCTCAGGCGTGAGCACACCAGATAGGAACCCGAGGGACCACCAGGAGCAGAATGACAGCTAAGCTGCTTCCCTGAGAGGGAGCTGGGAGTCTGCCAGGTGCAGCATGGGTAAATCTGTTTGCTTTAAACTGGGTGGGACTGGCACAGCCAGCACATGTTTTGTTTTCCAGGAAAAGTTCAACAAATCAGTGTGAATCCGGGTCTTCATTGAGTTTTGATTGTGCCAGGCTGGGTACACAGGAGGAGGTCCACTCCCAAATAGTTCCAACTCAAGGAGATAGATGATAAATGTGCAAGTAATTCACTTGGGCTATTTTAAATACTAAAACATGCTGTGGAAACCATGAGATAGGGTACTAGGATAGAGACTAAGAAGGTAGGAGGAAGACCCCAGTGGGGTGGCTTTGTGGAAAGTGGTTAGGAAGCATTCCCAGAGGAGTTGAGCCCTGAATCATGAGCCAGCCTTCTACATGGGGAGAGGAAAGTAAAGCATAGTCCAGCGTGTCCCAAGCAGCAAAGATGAACACAGGAATGCAAGCAGAAGCAGAAGACAACTTGAAATCCAGGTCCCTCCCATCCTCTGCCTGGTCTTCCATAGTCCGGAGGATGAGAAGGCTGGGCAAGATGACGAACAGGTGGTGCTCAGTGTGGCTCCATGAGAAAGGCAGGAATTGAGTGGGCCTTAAGGAAAGGTCCTCAGGAGCTAGAGAGGTCCCTGGAACCAACACAGAGGCCTGTGGCTTTAACTGAGCTCACATTGTAGATACGAATCCTACCAGGTCGGAGCCTTGCCCTTGTGGCTTCGTTGACACTTGGTTGTTTCTGTAAAGACCCTACTTGTTTTTTTTTTCTTTAAATGAATTTAGGAGAGGGTTTACAGGGTCTCACTATGTAGATCAGACTTGTAATGATTCTCCTGTCTTCAGCCTTCCACGTGTTGGGATCGAACCCCAGCCACTGCACTCTGCCTAAGCAGGTGCTTTAGTCTGCTGAGCTAACTGGCTGCCCCAAGACCCAACTTCTGAGCAGTCACAGTGTGGATTAGGTCATTTAGCCCACATCCACATGTGAAGATATGAGTGAGACCCTCCAAGGCCTCCCCCAAGAGGAGGGTGTACTGAAAAGGCAGGAGGGAAGCCATCTATCTAGCAGGACCCTGCCACCCCAGGGATTGTCCTAGGAATGCAGAGATGTGGAGGAGAACACCTGGCTACAGTGGGGCCCCTGCTGGGTGGGGCTCTATGGAGCTACAGAGGGGCCCTGGCTGGGCAAGGGAGCAGTATGAGAGCTTTGTCTGAATGCTAGGGTCAAGAGTTGGGTGGGTGCCAGGAGAGTGGAAAGGAAGAGACAGGGTGTGGAAATAAAAAAGAGTCTGCTTTTTCTAAAAAGGGCCAGAGCCTTTCTGGTCAGAGGTGGCAGGCTCGGCCTCTTCACTGTGTGCCTACAGTCATTTCACTAGAGCTGCCAAGGTAAGAAAAACACCACATTTTTTTTCTGTTTTGGTATCAGGAATTGAACTCAGGGCCTTGCCATGCTGGGCAGGTACTGTGCCACTGAGCTACATCCCTGGTCCAAGTGCCAACATTAATGGCAATTTTTCAATGTTTACCACAGCCTGGGACTGTCCTAATGCTGTCTACATAGTGACTTAGCATACCTTCCTCTGAGTTGCCTCACTGGGAAAACTAGGAGAGATAAAGACACTACCTACATTCTCACACATGGTAATTGCTGCTGTCAACCTCAAATTCAAACTTTGTAGTTAAGACCTGGACCATTATACCACACTGCCACTGGGATGTGGCCTCTGCTGTCACATGCACCTTCCTGAGGGTGCGGCGCTGACAAAGACTGTAGCCTGGGCCTCTGAGATCAAGTCCTGGCCTCCCAGGAGTTGCGTTGGTGAGCAGCCCACAAGGTGAGCCCAGCGCTGGCACGGTGGCCTCCTTAGAGGCTCAGGCATTGAACAGGCAGGCTGGCATCTCCTCTGTTCCTGTTGGGATCTTCTTCACCCTGTTCTGCAGCAGGAGGCTGAGGCCATGAGGGAACAGGCAAGAGAGGGATGGGAGAGAGAACCATGAGGGAGAGCCAAGCCTGGGAAATGAATGGCATGATGGCCTCAGGGCAACTGGTGCAAGTCTACTGTGACCCATGGGCCTGGTCATGCGCAGTGGTCAGGCACAGGCCTGGAGAGGCAGGCGGCACTGATGTTCCTCCTAGTGCCTCTTCAAGAAGCTATAGGGCAGGACTATTTCCCTTACCTAAGATGAGGAGGGGAAGGGACTCCACCAACTCCAGGACAGGGGTGACTTCCCATCCCAAAGAAGTACTGGCATTCACATCTCTGCCTTGGCCATGAAGGGCCTGTGTCACCAAGGCGCACAGCATCCCGAACGTGTTTCCCCCAAGTGGCCGCACGATACACCTGTGCAGCCCTCTCTAGAAATGTCTGATGTTCTGGGTCAGTGCGACACGCAGCATCTGCAGCCTCAGCTTCTCCATTCATTCAGGACTTGATGAGAGCATCGGCAGACTCATCCCGGAGCAAATGAGTCTCTGCGTCTCAGCCTCTGGCCTGCGGAGCCCCAAAGCTCCAGCGAATAACGAGGCCTGTGGCTTCTGTGGCATTTTTGTGTCCCTCTCCATTGCCTACCCTGAGCCTTGGTGGTCTTGCTCTTCTGACCAGGGCTGTAGTTCTTCTGCTCCAGAGGGACCATGGAGGCTCTTTGTCACCTGCGTTCCATGCTGGAACTCTGTTGGGTGAGCAGCATAATGTTTTCTAGCTACTGAATGTGCCTCAGAGTGCAAGCTGTGAGTCAGGATGAAGGAAGGGCTCCTAATCGGCTTGGTTTCGAGAATCATTCATCCAGAAATGTAAATGAACGTTTAGATGAGAGCAAAGGATGGTGAATGCCAGTCACAGCAGGTGGTGGTGACAAGGGATGGCTGGGGTCTTGGAGGCTGCCTGGTGCTTAGCTTCTCACTGAGGGCAATTTGCTTGACTTTTGATCTCAGGTTCCAGAAGCTTCTTCAGCATTTCCTGTTCCAGACTCATGCTCTTCTCCTGCAAAATACATCTTATTCACTCACTGGGAGGCTAGCTGCAGCAGAGCTGGGTGGCTCCAGCCTGTAATCCCAGCACCATGGGAGGCTGAGGCACAAGGAACAGGAGCTTGCCTTGGTGAGGCTTCAAGCCCTGCACGGGCAATTTAAGACTACTTAACGAGAACCTCAAAATAACCATAAAAAAGGACTGGGGAGGTAGCTTTAGTGTGAAGGGCCTGGGTTCAATCTCTGGTATTTGAAAAATAAAAATATTCTTCTACTAACTGATAGTATCAGTGTGAGGTACTCACAAGACAGACCTGTGGCTCGTGGAGGAGTGGAGACCACGGTTCCTAGACTCTCACCATGGCCCAGGAGCGCTGGTTCTGAAACCATTGGCTGGGGAAGCTGGCTTTCTAATTCTGTGGGCAGTCATGAGAAAAGAGAGTAATTCGTTAGCTCTGTGTGTGTGTGTGTGTGTGTGTGTGTGTGTGTGTGTGTGAGCGTGCACACGCGCACACACACACTAATCCATTAAGTCAGCAGAGAGACTGCAACATCTATGCTTTGAATTTTGACACCTGTCAGAAAGGCCATGGTTTAAATCTAACAGCGAGAACCCAAGCCAGAGGCGGTTAGGGAAGCAAATGTCCCTGCGCCTAACTCCTCTGGGGACACTGAGGGACCGTGTACTTTTTAGTGCACCTATTTTCTAATTTGGGATTACTTTTAAATGGAGAGAAGAAAACAAAAATCTATGACAAAAAGCCACATTGTAAGCTGCTTTGTTCAATATGCAGTCAGCGTGTGCTTCGTTTGTCCAAGTCATTGTTAAGCAACATAACGGGCAATAATCATTCTTAGACCCGAGGAAGGGGCTGAGGTTCCAATCCAGCGTGTCACAAGCAGGGTGAGCTAGACCTGGGTGCCGGTGGCTTGTGGTGGCAATGGGGAAAGAGGGCGAGATGGGGAGAGCTCTTGGACAGGCAGCGTCTGGGGACGCAGCACTTGAGCGAGCGCTCACGTCCCAGCAACTGAGGGTATAAGCCTGGACCCACGCCACAGGACTGCAGGATGGAAAACAGGCCAGGCGTCAGGGAGGGAAAGGGGGGATGGTTGGGCTTTGGATATGGCGTGTTTAGGGCTTGTGGTGGCTGGGCCATGAGGCAGGAACGCCAAGCAAGTGAGGAGCGAGGAAGGCATGGATGAAGAATGGATACAGAGAATCAGGCGTGCTCCTCTGTGCAGAAATGGTAGCTAAAGCGGGGCTTGGTGTATAGGAGAAAAGAGATACAAGAGGGCTCAGGCGAGAATCCCTAGGTCTTAGAGGCAGAAGGACAAAGAGTGACTCAGAAGCAATTCCTAAATGGGGACTTGTTCCATTTGCGCGAGCCAAGGCCAGTGTCGGGGGTGGCGGGCCATGGGCAGCAGAGTCATTTTCCATAAGCCAGCTGGCCGTAATTCGGACATTGATCAGCTGAGTCAATAGCTCCGTGCTCAGACACGAAGCCTGGCTGATGCGTGCAGGAAGTAGGACAGTGGCGGCTCAGCTGCCCCCACCGGAAACGCAGCCTGCTCAGGCCCCGGCAGGGAAGTTGAGCTCATTTTGCCAACAGCCTTGGCCTCTAGTAACATGAAGGGAAAATGAATGCCCAACACAAGCAGGTCGTGAATTTGCCCATCACAGAGAAGTCCTTTATTCAGAGCTCTCTGCAGATGAATTCTGACCTCTTGGGCAAACGGAGTCAATTGGCTGCTACTGTTTTAAGGGGAACCTCTTGATTACATTTCGGGCGACTTCCCAGGGGCATCCCGTGGGACCAAGTTAGCTTGAGTAAACCCTATGGGTTCCTGAGACCCATCCTTTGTGTGTCCCAAGAGCCAAAAACACAAGCAATCAGGATAAGCTTGGCTTCAGGGGTCTTGGGGCTTGAGCTCACATCTAGGCAGGTCAGGATTCATCCTGAAAGAAGAGACTCAGCGTAGTCAACTCTCAGACTCCATTCTCCTGCCCAAGGGTGAAGCTGTGGAAGTGGAGAAAAAGATTAAGACACCATAGAGAAAGTAGAATAAGACGTTAGCATGTATGGGTCCCTCACACCCTAACCGCAAAGACTTGTAAGAAGCCCCCCTGGGTAGCATAAATATTAGAAGACCATCAAATGAGGAGAAGAAGCATTGTTTCTGTCCCCCCTTTTTCATTTTTCTAATACTATGAACTGAATACAGGGCCTTTACACTAAGCTCTCACCCCAGATTTTTTTTGTTCCTCTTTTGGTTTAAGAAGTGTTGAGACTGTGCCTCTGTAAGTCACTAAATTGTCGAGGCTGAGCTTGAACTTGTGATCTTCTTACCTTGAATGCTGACATTATATGTGTATGCCATGGGGCCCAGCCACTAGCATGTATTTTTGAAAAATGCTTCTTTGACTTGAAGGTGGGAATTCTGTTAAATGCAAGGTCCAGTTCAATCTGTCTGTGTCAGGCCTTGGGGTTTTATACATCTGTATTCTGCTGGCTGCTGAAGCTGCAGATCCTCGGCCTCTGTTTTGAGTAGCAAGGTTTTTAGAGGTAGGTGATTGGATCAAAAGCTAGGGAGAAAAAAATGAAAAGTTGGCTGTGAATCCATCCCTTGTCCCCACCAGGTCTGTCCTGAGACCCCTTTAGGGAAAGGGACTGGGAACCTGGGAGTGGCAGGAAAGAGGGCAGGGCTCTCAGGGAGGCTCCCTCTGGGGCTGAGCCAGGACCCTCATCTCACACATTGCCCAGTACCCCGCTGTCTCTGTTTATTGGCTTCTGAGTCTCCTGGCTCAGGCAGAGTAATTACAGTTGAGGCCCTGATGAATTGGGACCCAGTAATTAAGGTGCCTATTGATTTTCTACTTAGGAGTTCCCTGTAGCTAGAAACAAAAGTGGAAAGGGGAGAGAGAGACCATGTAGGCAGATATTTCCAAAGTGGGGGATGGTTTCCTATGTACAAGCTGGGCCTCCAGCTACCAAAGGAGGGGCTGTGGGTTAGTCATGTATCACTGGCTCATCTATCTAGAATTTTTAAAATTGATTGGCTAATCAATACATTTCTGGGGCCTGGTACCAGCAGGAATGGGGGCAGGAGGATGGCCTGCTAGGAAGAGTTCATCCTTAGATCACCAAACCATGCCTCTTTCTTCTTTCGCTGTTTCATTTGGCTTATTTTAGTTATGTATTGAAGCAATCTCCTTGTTTCTATCATCTGCCTTCTTTGGGTGACAATAGGTTTTCTGTCACTGGGAATTCAGCTTCAGAGGCACCGGAAGGAAGGCAAGGACATGGTGGGGAGGAGAGGAAGGACTGAGAGCCAAGGGGGGGACCCGGGAAGGGAGTGGGGCTAAGAGGACACAGAGGTGGAAGGGACAAGTGTTAAAGAGAGGTATCGTTGGACAGCACACAGGGGATGAGGTGGGAGGGATGTGAGGGAAGACAACAGCAGCAAGGGAGCAGAGAGGCAGTGGGCGCAGGAGACACCAGGGAGGGAGGGAGGACGGTGACTGAAACAGGAAGTGGGCCTGTTTGGGGGAAACGTAGAACACATTTAAGTTTTATTTAAAGATTGCTGAAGTTATTTTAGTGAATTTAACTCTTAATTCATCTTCCTTTCACTGAGCTAATGTGAAGTGTGAAAGAAAAACTAATGAGAAGCGAGCCTAACTGGCAATTTTATTTTAGTCAGCTCCGGGAGCGGTCTTTTTCCTCCTTCATGCTGGGTCACTTGATCGAGATGATTCTTTTGTTTCCTGTAGAAATGCTGCTCTTACGCCTTTCTCTTTGCCTGCCTGTTTCACTGCTGCAGCTGGTTTGGCTGCTTAATGGCAAGGAAGTTAGATTAGGATCTGGGTTTCTAATAATGATTGAAGCCAAGCAAAGAGAAGCATCTTAGCATAATGCATATTGAAACACAATTACCTATTATCCCAGTCAGGGCAGACAATAGGGGTGGTAGGGAGCAGCAAGTTGTGGAGAAGTAAGTGGGCTGCTACTTGTTATAAGTTGGAATAAGAAAGAAGGAAAAAAAAAAAAAAACTCCACAGAAGCACTGAATGGATTTATTCAGTTTATTCAACCCAACTGCACAATGCACTTGCACCTGTAAAAAAAAAAAAAAACAAAAAACACAACTTTTGCCAATATGTCCAATAAATGGCAAAAAGAAGGGCGGGGGTGTATGAAGTAGTTTATTGTGCTAAGTAGCCACTATGTATAGCTAGTTATGCAGGGCATGCACACAGGTCCTGTCCTCATAGAACTTAAAGTACTACAGAGCTTGGGTCTTAGGAGTGATCGTGTTTGTCTGGTGGGAACCTTAGTAGTACCCTTGTATAAAAGAAAGCTCAGCTCCTAAGCCTCAGTGGAGGCTTGATGTTGATTACAATTTCTTGTGCTACTTCTCCTGCTGCTTCACCGAGAGACCTATGGTGAAGGGCCTATGTTCACTGGGGACTCCGTTCCTGACCATTCTCCTATGTTCCTTGCCTTTGGGAGAGGGACCACACTCTGGCCCCAGTTCTCAACCAGAGGCCCATTGGCATCATGGGCTTTTCCCTTCTGCTCCCAAGTTAGTGGGTCTCATGCCTTGCCATACTTCTTAGTAACTCATGGGCCCTGTTTACCCTTCCTACAGCTGCAAGTGCAGCTGGATTTCATCCCATAGCATCTCTTTGTTGGATGAAGATTATTGCAATGGTTTCCTCACTGGCCCATTGCCATCCTGTTATGGCTGCAGTGCTAGATTTAGGGTGATTTATCCAAAACAGACATGTGATTGTGCATTCTCAATTTTTTAATGGCTCTTTACAGCCTGCAGGAGGAAGATTTTTCTTATGGGAGCCTGAGTAAGACCATCAAGTCCTCTAGACCTTAGGGTCTTCATCTGTAAAAATGGAGATTATAATGGTCACTTCCTGGGGTTATTGTGAGAAGCAGATGAGGTTCCTGAGGGTAAATTAGCCCAAGGCCTAGCACACAGAAGCTATGAATATATACCAGCTCCAGTTAATAGTGAGGATGGCAGGCAGGAATGAACCAGTTTATTGCTGTTATTCCAGAGTAAAGTCTTTATAACCTGGCTAAGGATTTAAGCTTAGACCTTTCTCTTAAACTCTAGACCCCTGTACACAGCTGGCCACGCAGCATTCTTACCCGAATGTCTAATGGACATCACAATTTAATGAGCTCAACGATGAACTCTGTGTTGTTTCTCCCAAACATCCCCCACCGCTATTTTTCCAATTCAGTAAACAAAAGTTCCTTTTTGTGTGGAAGCTGCCACCCAAAGCCTTGACTGCTCCTATTCTCTCATGGATGCTGTGTCTAATCTGCCTATAAATTCTGCTCCCTTTATCTGTAAAGTCTATCAAGAGTACAGCAGCGCACTCCTCGACTGCATGGGCCACTGTCCTGGCCCTGCCATCTTCTCCTGCCTGTATCACCACAGTGGCCTTCTCTCTGCCCTGGCTCCTCCATGAGGTATTTATTCTGTCATATAGAGAGCCCTTCCTGATCCTTATCTCAGACTGGGAAGTTTTTATACATAAGTAAGCCCATGAGAAGTTACTGGAATTCTTGTGAGTTAATTTCAATCTATCACTTTTGGTGAAATTCTTGGTGAGAATAAAGATACTAAGGCATATTTGTTTGTAGATAGGGGAGCCAAGGGATGCCAGGTCCAGCCATGATGACAGCTACCCAGAACAAAGGCCTCAACCTAAGACTGAGTCTGGGTTCTATTCATTTGTGAAGAAAGAATTGGCTTGAGGATGAGTGACTATGAGAATTGTGAGAAGCAGGTGAATGTTGTGAGCTAGGTTAGGTAGGAGGCCTGAAATCACTCTTGCAATACACAGGGAAGGATATGCAGAAAAAGTAATCTGTAGAACATGATTGAGATAGTATCTAATGTTTTGGTGCTTCAACTCTGATGTGTAATCTTTCAGACCCCAGGAAGTCATAGCCTCTTTCTCAAGGCTTGACTCCAGCCAACAGTGTGGAACACTGGCTCTTCATCCATCTCATCCTGGCTCTAACAAGGGAACAATGGGTGGGATCTGGGAAAACTGGCTGTGACCTTCAAGCACTACCACCAGCACCTTGGCCATACCAGTATGCATTGCTTAAGGCCAATTGAAGGGATAAAGAAGAGTCCTAGCCAGCTCTGTATATGTCAACACACAGAAATAGGGTCAGGCCCAGCCAAAATGGAGACAAGGCTCCTCTTTCAGAGAGAATGGCTCAGGTGGTCCTTCACATTCTCCCTGTAGTCTGAGGACCATGTTCACAGCAGAAGTTGAGTCCCTCCTCTGTGCCACCACTCCACGGTCCATGCTGAACACTTGTCCAAGTGATTCCTCTCCAGCACTTCCGCTCTGCCTTCCTGTCCCTCATCTCCACCTTCCCGTGTCTGCTGCGGCCACATGAGCACCTGTCTTGAGCAGTCTCAGCTAGCTCCTGCCTAAGGCATATGCGCTGGCTGTTCCTGGTGACCTGAACCACTTTCCCCAGGAACCAACCCAATTCACTCCTCATCCCCTGCAAGTTCTTGTCAAGTTATGGCTTTTTAGCACAATAATCCCCTCTCATCTGAGTTTACTTTCTACAATTTTCTTACCCATGACCAACCATGGCCTAAATGTGAAATGGAACACTGAAGCAATGAATACTTCATAAGTTTTAAATTGTGTGCTCTTCTGAGTAGGGCGATGAAATCTTTCACCATCCCAAACCATCCACCCAGGATGTGAGTCTCATTGTCTAGCATACGCACTGTATACTCCACCTGACCACTCCCTGAGGGGCTGGTCACTTCCTAGCCACCTCAGTTATCAGATCAGCTGTCATGGCATGGGCATGGCAGTGCTCATGTTCGAGAAATCCTTGTTCTACGTAAGGCCCCCAAATGCAGGAGTACTGATGCTGGCAGCTTTATTACAGACTATTATTAAAATTGTTCTGTTTTATTATTATCATTAATTTCCTACTGTGCCCCTAATTTATAAATTCAACTTTCTTATAGATATGAATGTAGAGGAAAAAATTATAGAGAGCATATAGTTTGATCCTAGCTGAGGTTGCAGGCATCCCCTGGGTGTTTTGCAACTTATACCTCCAAGGGCAATGTGTAAGAAGCCTTCTCTGGTAACTTTATGTTAAATTGTAACCCCCCAGGTCCACTCACTGTCCTTAACTGGTTCTGTGCTTTTTACATGGCATTTAGCACCTTTGGACATAGTATGTGAGTGGCTTGTTATGTTCATTGCCTGTCTCCTTCCTTTAGGTGCCTCACAAAAGCATTGATTTTTTTCCTGCATTCCTCACTATTTTGTCTTGTATCTAGATAGCACCTAGAACAGAAGAAACATTAGCAATCTTGTTAAATGAATTTCTTGCTATTCACACTTTGGCCATCCCCATAGTCTGTTCCAGGGATCTCTCCTTTATGTAAATTGAGTCAATTGAATCACTGTTCTAGCTCTATGGGACCATAGACTCCATTTCCCCTCCAAGCTGGTGCATAGTGGTAGGCAAATATTTGCACACTTATTATGGATCAATTAGCTGTAAATAACTTGACCAATTAAAGATGTGAGTAGCATTTCCATAAAGTACTGAGATCAACTAAGGCTTCATTTGTCTGATGATTGATTGGCTGTTGAAGTGTTTCCCTCCTTGGGTCTAAAGTGTGTCTCCTCTACCATCTCCACACCAACCTCACAGTTCATTTGTCTCTTGGTATCACTGCCACCAGTTGTGAAGACTGGGGGAAGCTAAAGTCCAGAGGTAGAGGTCTCTCTCTTTGTCCAGAGGTACAGTCTTTCGTTCTGTACAAGAAGAATTCTTTCATCATTCATTCCCAACATGTAACAGGTGGAGAAGTGGAGGAGGAGAAGTTTAAATGTCTTAATTGAGGTCACAGATATGTTCTTTGATGGAGTAGAACCCAGAAAGGGCAGCAGCAAATGTGTCTATGAAACCTGAGACCAGCATGGCTCTCACTTCCTGGGTGAAGTGATTGTGTTTCACTAGACATAAAAGAGAGTGATACTACAGCATTTGTAGGAGAAAAACAGTACCACAAGAGTCAAGCATTAAGAAGATTTTGTGATATTGAGAAAGGTAAATGAAAGTTTGAGGATAAGATCCATAAAAGCAGATAGTTGCAATCATCTTTAATAAGTGGCCTAAACAATATAGAGGAAAGATTGATTTTGGCTGATAGCTTCAGTCCCTGGTCACCTGGTTCCATTCCTTTCAGGCCTGTGGCAAAGCAGAGACACCATGGAGGAGGGGTATGGTGCAGCATGGCTGATCACCCCATGGCGGCTGGGAGCCAGAGACGGAGGAAAGAGAGAGAGAAGAAAGGACTTGGGACCTGAAATAGTCCTTGAGGTCACGCATTGGTGATCCATTTCCTTCAATTTAGGTTCCACCTTTAGTTTTTGTCACCTTGCAATAATACCATCAAATGAAGATATCGTTGGGGGATGAATCTGCTTGATGATATTTAAGCTCTCATGATCCAAAGACCTGCCAAAAGTCCACCTCTGAACACATGAGGCAGACATTTGGGGGTCATTTTAGGTCAAAACAAGAACATTAAAGTTTATAAGCAATTACAGAGATGGATAACCAGTAGGACTTAAGGAGATACCTGCTGAGACTTCTTCATTTATTATTACACATTCTCTTCCACAGTCATCTCTGTGATTCTTTTGGTTTAAGACACCATCCATAACTACCAGTTATGTCACTCTAGACAAGATGGCTTCCTGATCCACAGGTACTGCCTTCGACATGCACAGGACAGAGCTCACCATGTGTGTCCCTTTCAGCCACTCCTTTCCATAGCTCAGAAATAGTTTCCCTGTGTAACCATGGACACGGAAGTCATCCTACTCCCTCTCTACTCACCAAATCCTAACATAATGCGTAATGTAGCCACAGCATCTGTGGATATGTTCTTTATCCTCCTTTGTCATTATTCAGCGTCTGACAATCATTTTCTCCTGACTAAGTAGTTACAGTCACCTCCCCAAATGGTCTCATGGGACCACTCTTGCCACCCTTCAATCCATCTACTGTATTTCCTTTTTTATTTTTAACACAACTGAGACATCTTTGGTTAATGGAAGCATGTGAGCTGTCATGGTTAAGCTGAATTGTCAACTGGCTTGGCTTGGGACTGCCTAGGCAGTCAGGAAGGTACTTCTTGGTATTTCTGGGTAGGTCATGGAGGTCTAGGTTGGGCCCCTGGCCCCCTCCCCGTGTTTGCTTGCCCTGCTTCCAGGGCACTACAAAACGAGTGGCTTGGCCTCCTGATGCTCATCTGCTTTGGTTTTCCTGCTTTGCAATCAGGTGACCAAGGAATGAATCCTCCAAAACTGTGAGCCAAATAAAACATTTTCTACTTTAGGTTGTGGATTTTGGGTTATTTGGTCCCAGCAACCGGAAAGCTGATAATACACAAGTCTAATCATAATTTCCAACAGCAACAAAAACCTCAAAGCAAAAAACACAATAGCTTGTCATTGTCCTTAGAATAATCCAGGAAAACATTGCTGCGGTTCCAAAGTCCCAGCACTGCGATCTCAGCCCACCTCTGGCTCATCCTCACCCTGAATTAGTGTGAACTCCACTGGCGTTCGCATCACCTGATGCCCGTAGCTCTCTAAATATGGGGATCTTGTCTGAGCACCAGGCAGAGTGCCTGGCACATGGGAGGTGCTAATGATGCTGCTGAATGAAGCAGTGGGGTGCTCAGTAGGATTAGAGGCTGCAAAGAGGCGCAGAAAAGCTGAACAGGAGCCACTGGAATTGGCGTGGGAAGAGGAATCAGGTCTGTACAGCAATGCACAATGTCTAGGAACAAAATGAGATGCCACTGAGCCCGCAGTGTCTTCATCTCTTGGCATATTATGGGATGAGCACTCTTACTAGCCAATGTGTCTATTTAAGTTGAAAATCCAAGCTTTCCAATTTCAACCCCTGCTGGCCAAATGATCTTTTTTTCTGTAACAAATATGTTTATATTCTTACCTGTAGAAATTATACTAAAGCACCTCAAATCAGAAATCTATCTAATAAATAGGGGATCTGTGGCTGTAGCTTTAGAACCATTTAAACTTTGGTCAACTATGTTTGAAACCAAGGTAGAGAATGTGCTCCAAGCATCTAGATAGAATTTCGTGTGCACTGTGGATTTCTCTCTGTGTATGCCTGTGTGTGCATGCATACATGCATGTGTGCATATGTACATGTATGTTTGAAGCAAGGGAGGAGGGCCTGTTTTACTGTGTTACAGAGAAACTACATGGCACAAGAAAGGTCTTTAACTTTCTCCAAGTAACATTACACTTACCACAGCAACATCACGAAATTGTCACAAAAGTCACATGAGGCGGCACACTTTGGAAGACCCCACAGCCCAGTACATGACAGGTAGTAGATGCTTCCCTCCATACACGACTATGCACCCAAAATGTGTGCAAGAACAAAAAGTGACATAATAAACCCTGGCAGTGCGGTTAGTGAGCTAACATCCAGGTCTCCTCTTCCTTTAAAAAAATGTAATGATTTTCATTTTACTGTAAAAAATTAACATAACAGCACAAAACTCAGGTCATTAAAGGTTTTAGTTAACTCAAACTTTACTTTCATGATCCATCTGGGAGCATCGGGTCACTGTCCCTCCTCCACAAGCCTGGTAGGGTACAGGAAAGTCTCCTCAAGAGAGTCTGTTCTTGTGTGTATGAAGGAGGTCAAAGCAGGTCAAAGCAGCTGTCACCTTGATCCCTGAGCAGGGCCTGTGGCTATGGCTCAGTGTCTCTAAGCATCTGTAAATACAAAATAATCAGTTTTGCTGGATAAACACTTTCCCAACCTTGCTACATGAAACAAGATGGAAAAATTGTGCTTTTTTTAAAAAAAAAAAAAAAACAAAGAGACACATGGGGCTCTTTGTACCTGTTCTTAGTCATTAAAAATGTGTTTCTGAAGTGCTAAATTTGTAGTTAATTGCATAGTTAATTCATTATGTAGCATTATTTTTTTCTTTATAAAATACTAAACTAAAGCGAGCCCAACCAATTACTTGAAGTCTCAGAGATACCACAAAAGGAGTGACTTAATTTAGTAAATAATTTTAAATAATTATTTACTGAGAGAGTATACCATGTGCCCCAAGAGATTTCTTACTATTGGCCTCATAATAAACCGTCTGTGTAATTCCTGATTAATTATTTACACAAGCAACATTTTATTTACCTTGAACAAATTAAGTTTTTAGAAAGAGGCGATGAAATGCCAATGAATATACCTCAGCAGCACTTTCTGGTCTTTTGTAGGCCTGTGAAAGGAAGGGTGGGGTGTCTGTTTCAGTTCTGTCTGCGTGGAAGACAAGTCATACGAACTAGCTTTGGGGTAGTCTGGATTTCAGTGTTTATAAGTTGGAGGTTTTGTACCATTTTGCACTATGGTCAAAGCTCACCAACTGTGTGTGATCTTGTTTGTGTCTTTCATATGCTGCAAGGGGTCATGCCTCCCACAGGCACTCATATTGGGGAAGTGGAAATGCATAGCCATGGCCCTGGAAGCCTTTAAAATATATAAAGAGTTCTGTGATACAGAATAGGAATCAACACTGCATTCAGAGGATATTAAGAAAATGCAAGATAATTAAAGTGTTTTGGAAATAGAAGAAAGATAGCAAAATGAGCCAATGATTCCAACTTGTTTGGAATTGCAACCAGGAATTTTGATAGTGTTCCTAAAGAGCTCTAGAATACATATTTATTTTTGAAATCAGTATAAATGAGAGTGTTTTAAGAATTTTGTGTAAACTAGAAATACCATACATATGATCATTGCTGGGTTTTGTTTTTTCAGAACTTTTTAGCATTTTCAGTCCTTTTGGTAGAGCATCAATAAGATTTATTGATGAACTTAGTAAGGCGGAGAGGAGGAGGCACAGTGGAAGCCTTCAGGAGTGTAAGGCCCACTGCTTTTTGGGAGATCTAGATCCAGAATATATTCCACCTTTATAGCTATCAGGGATGATGAGGCTATAAAGTTCCAGGTCTTCAAATTCAAATTCTTCTCCACTGAGCTTGGGGAAGCTGGGGAAGTATCTTCTGGTGGCCAGGGAACTTGGCCCTGCATAGAGCCTCAACCACATGCTACTTATTCCGTGGCTGTGTTTGGAGGGACATGATGACCTGCCTCATGTGAATCCTCACCACTATGCCCTGGGGCTTCTCCAAGGCACCCAAGGTGCCAGAGTGGAGCCTGGGTTAGCGACACAGGAGGTTAGATACATGAACATCCACTGGGAAGCAGTGGTTCCAAGATCACTTAGGGTAGCCCACACGAGCATGAGTGTGTATACTGGCAAGGAGCTTGCTGTGCCCAGCGGCTCCACACTGGGCTGTACGCCGGTCACCACAAGGAACCTAGCCAGCCTAGTTGATCTCAGGCAGCTTCAGGCTTTGCATGCTAGGCCAAGCCAACATGAACTTCTGCACTCATATTCGCTGCTGAATTGTGCAAAAAGGAAAGGAAACCGAGGCCTTCCTTCTATGATAGACAACTTTCTAAAGCTAAGAAAGGAAGTAGAGGAATAATCCTTCATAACAGCTCCTATTTCTGGCTGTTTGGAGGTGAGTATCCAGTTTCTTGACTTATTTTGTAGATAAGGGATTAAAATTGAATAGTGTGGCCCCAGGGAGCTGGAACCTGGATCGCTGAGTAGAAGAGTCACTGAGAATGAGCTTCCCACTGGGGGTAAGAACACATGTCTAGTAAAATCTTCAGGAAGTGGTTCCATTGGAGATGGTGGGCCCCTACCCCACTGGGTTCAGTCAGGCCAGGCATCCTCAGCTCAGAGATTCTACAAAACACCTGAGCTAGGGAGGACGGTGGTGTGAGGCCCACAGTTGGGAGTGGCCAGAGACCTTGGTCCTTCACATGCACCTTTAAGATGTTTTGCTGTTACAATGGCCTTCATTGCTGGAGACTCTCAGGCCTGTTGCTGCTCTCCCAGTGCAGGGAGGAGAAATAGCACTGTACATGGCAGCCCAAATTCAAGGCAGAGTGTTGACTATGGCAATGCTATCCTTTCCTAGACTCTGTAATTTATTTAAAAAACCTGGACTGTATTAAGCCTTCTTTTGTGTCAAAACCATACATATGGCCTTCTGACATTTGTTACTAAATTTAAAATTCATCCAATCCTTGTAACTTATGTGGTCTGCGATCAACATACATCTTTAATACATCTACCTTATTGAAGGGAATTTTGTATAATCAAAACTGTATACTAACACTTGACCTCATTGGTTTCAAATTATGATTGTACAGACATGAGGGTGGGACTGAGTAGGTGTCTGGGAGTGCTAGGCAGCAGATCCCCCACCCCGTGAGGTTTTGTAAGCATGTCTTCTTCACTGTTACCCAGGTTAGGACTGAGCACTCAAAAGTCTTGGGAAAAACATCTCTTGAAATCTTCCTTCAAGTAATGCAATCATAAGCTGAAGAAGCAGAGAAGATCATGTGGATATCTAGCTCAACATTTTTATTATTAGATGAAGAAACTTAGATTTGCAGAAACAACAATCTAGGGGCAGTGTTCAGGCAAGTGATATTTTCTGCTACTCCAATCATTCCATTCATCCAGGAAATATTATTTTAAAATGTTCTGCTGGAACAAAGCAAGTATGGTATTTGGTATTAACACATTTCAATATAGCATTTTCCTAAGGAATGGTCTATTTTTGCCTGATAGTCAGAACAACACATGTGTTCTCTCTCTCTCTCTCTCTCTCTCTCTCTCTCTCTCTCTCTCTCACTCTGTTTCTCTCTCACACACACACATGCAACATGCATGTGTCTACATACAACCACTGGAGTAGCATCTCTTTTTTTCTT